>OX375882.1:103441658-103516658 GCA_947359465.1 Metellina segmentata
TTGGTGTTGCCGGTCTCCCGACTGCTGTTGCTGGTTTTATTTATTTTTTTCTTATTTTAATGTTTTGCTTTGTATAATTGCTTTTAATGGTGTTTTGGGGAGGATATAAGCAATTTCAAGAAAACACCATATTATGATGTATGGGCCAGGTTCATCCCTGATGTTACCCTGATCCACCAACGCTTTCATCTTCAATAAATTCCCTTTGGTCTTTATTTTATTATTATTTTTAATTACCTGCATGCATATATATATATATATATATATATATATATATATATATATATATATATATATATATATATATATAAATATATATATATATATATATATATATATATATATATATATATATATATATATATATATATATATATATATATATATATATATATATATATTAGTTAGTAGTAGTTAGGAATTCAAATTAGTAACCCTCTCGCCTCAATGCCATTAAAGCAATGATTCTCCGCACCTTCAGCATCTCCTTTTATTCATTAAAAAATTTTATGACTACGTTCTCAAGCCTACCCAGAACTAATGGTTAATGCACTAATACATTTAATTAGTGAAGTCATTAATTAGGGAGGAAATAAAATCTAATTTCGGCCGCCTATGTATTGAGAACTGCATTAAGGGAACATTTTAATAGTTACGTTTCGTGTAATTAGACTAATTATGCAGAGCACATTTAATGTTATTAATTTATAAGTCATGAAAAAGTAATGTTTGCTGTTCTTTTCTGGTCATTTACTAAAAATGACATTAAAAAAGTGGAAATACTTTATTGTTAAAATATAAAGGTTAATAGGTAGGTAATTAATTATCGTCGCGTTGGAGCTACACAACCGTCTATTGGTTAAGGTCGGGAGTCAATTCAAAAGGAAAGATCCAAGGAAAACGCAAAAGTAATTTTAAACCACGATCAGATGGCGAGAGCAACTCCTGAGCTGGCATCCCACTCTCCAAATGTCCACACCACGTCGATGTGAGGACATTTAAAGGTCACGATCGATTTAATGTGCACCAACTCCCGTGTACACGGCAGTTTTGGGCTGGACCTAGTTGGAAACTCCGGGTGCAAGTTTTGCAATCTATATAAAAGCATTACCCAAATAAAAAATGTAATTGTTATTTCGGGAAATATTAGAAATACAGAAATAATGACACGTCTAAAGGTAATATGTATCGTTCCGTAAGTAGTAATTTTTAGTTAGACATACCATGACATTATGTAAAAAGAAACAAAACCTAAAATGCAAATATTATAAAAGCCCAGGGCCAGGTAATGAAAAAGATCAACACAAAACAAAACTTCCCACGTTTCATAATACGGGAACAATTTTTTTGAAGGAATTTAGAACTTTGAGACATTTCTTACGTAGATTATGGAAATAAGGAATGGAATAGTTAAGAGTATGATATATCTCGACAGAAGCAAACTGACCAGATCTTGATTTTGTCATCATAAAAAGAATCGGCAATATCTTGACGAGATATCTCGGCAATGTCAAAATTGGTCAGATATTGATGGACGATATAAATCATAAACTCAGTCGGAAGGTTATTCAAATGAGAGAGAGGGTTGAACGCAGTCTGAAAAAGAGGAAAAATGAGAGGCGATATTAATGTAATACAGAACGGTTTAAGTTGAATTAAAACGGAAATGGTTTTACATACGACATATTTCGTAACATTATAGCATTACATGCGACATTTTCACTATATTCTAGTATATGTCTATAAAAAAGGATATGTGGGTGTATATATTCTATATACAAATCTACAACGATTGACACATTCACACCAACTTTGGTACACTTATACTAGAGAACAGTGGTCCCCAACCCCCGGGCCGCGGACCGGTACCGGTCCGTGGATCAAATGGTTCCAGGCCGCCCAAGGAACATGAAATTATTTCCATTTTATTTACTGTAGTGTATGTTTCTCGGGTTTGTGCGACTTTACATTTATCAGAGGTTAAACGGGAGCTGAGAGACGTCATCTAAAGCCGCACCAATACCGCGCATGCGCAAAATATCGTGATATCAGGTTGGTTTTTGGTGACGTCTGGAGCTGATCGTCTGCAAGCGGCAGTGGCGTTGTAGCTTTGGTAAAGAGGTCTCTTCTTTCTGTTCACCGGTACTTTCTCATGTTTAACAGTGCTTGGTATACGTGTATATTGTGTTTCTCAAATTTAACCCACAAATTAGCAAAAAAATTACGAAACAGACGTTGTTAGAAAGTTTCTTTGGGGAAAAGAAAAGACCCGGTGAAGAGACAGGAGAAAAGCCTTCAATATCAAAGAAACATGTAACCTTTAACATACAATACCAGGAGACCTACTTGAAATATGGATTTATCGGGACAGGTGATTCCCACACACCAAAACCCCTCTGCATAGCTTGCGGCAATCAAACCTTCAAAACTTCTTCGCTACTTGAATGCCAAGCACCCTGAATTAAAAGACAAGCCCATGGAGTATTTTGAAAGAAAAAAAAAACGGGAACACGAAGGACAGAAGAAATTTATGAGGGCCACCACATCAATAAAGGAGAATGCACTGAGAGCATCATATTTGGTGGCTAACCGTATTGCTAAGGCTAAAAAGCCATTTACTGTCGGTAAAGAATTGATCTTGACCTCCACTAAATACATTTTCCGTGAACTCCTAGGATAGGCTGTTGTGGAAAAGATAGCACATGTGCCTTTGTCGGCTAGCACTGTGACTTGGCGCATTGAGGAAATAGCTGAAGACATTGAGACATCCAACACCGTGGTACGCACTCTAGGTTTATGAATCTACAGATATCGACAACAAGACAATACTAGTTTAAGTACAATATCTATATCAGGAGGATGTGCATGAGGATTTGTTATTTGCACTATCTTTGCCAACCAACACCACATGAGCAGAACTGTTCAAGTCCTCGGATGATTATATATCAGGACTACTAAAATGGTTCTTTTGTGTGGGCATATGCACAGACGGAGCTGCTGCCATGACCGGGCGACTGTTTAACTGCTCCGATTAAGGAGGTTGCACCTGAGAGTGAATCTTCGCATTGTCTCATTCACAGGGAAATACCGGTAAGCCGAAAAATGTCACCGGTTTCATTTTTTCCTCAAATGTTTCGTCCTTTATTAACGGTCTTATATCTGGGCCGACGAACACACCTTCTTTAATTTTGCCTTCCGTTAAATGTGGAAAAACTTCATTTAAATATCGAAAACAATCCCCTGTTTTATCTAAGGCTTTTACGAATTGTTTCATTAAACCTAATTTAATGTGCAGGGGAGGCAAGAGGACTTCTTCGGATCAACTAAGTTATGCCGAATCACATTTTTTGATCCACCTTGCTGGCCTAATAACATTGATAAAATTTTAAAATCCCCACAGATTTCACATTTAAATTCTTTATATTTTATTTTACTGAGGAGAAAATCAATGTATTCATATGATTCTTTAAAAATTACTGAATGAGCTACAGGAATTGAAGGTAGAATATTACAATTATTAAGTAAGACACCTTTTAAATTTATCTTACTAGAATCAATGAATAGTCTCCCCTGGGAAAAATACTTGGGAAATTCTTTTTCTCGATTTCTGTACCATGAAAATGATGTTGTTCCTGAAGCAAGTAAATTTTTATTCTTAAGTCGAGATATCCTAAAACTTGAGCACTTTGTTTCAAAAGATTTAAATCGCGTACTAAATCGTATAACTAACTTTGCGTGAATTTTTGTGGTTCAACATCAGTTGCTTGGTTTGTGTACAAGATTTCGTTTCATCACTGCTCAATTCTTGAGAATCAGATGATAAATCAAGAAATGTAGGAGGTAGAGGTACAGGTAAATCGGGACCGTGCGGTACAGGTCTAATAGCTTAAATAATTTCTGGGAACACAACATTTGCTTTGTTTTTGCGATTGTAGTCTTTTATTTTTGTTAAACAAACACAAAAATCCTCATGACTAGCTGGCTCTGGCCATACCATTGAAATAGCAAAAGGAAGAGATTTATTTTACCTTGAGTCCATTTCCGTAAATGTTCAATAAATGTGTGACAAACTATATGTGGGACCCATTTTTTTTCATGGTCACCAAGTTTCATACCGAAGTAGCATAATATGCCTTTTTAACGAAATAGTTTATCTTCCGTTGCTTTTTGTTGACAACGTATCCACCACAGATATAATGAATGAGTTCTTGTTATTTATACAACCTCTTGGTGCCATATTGCTATAAGAAACTGACAAAACAAACGTAAGATACCAATAAACGAACAAAATAAACATACGTTCTCAAGACAAATGCGCGGGAGAAAATTACGCCTTCTCAGGCAACAATATCAACACATAAAGTGGCGCCATTTATAATTGTATTTCACATCCTATAGTGCATTATTTTATTTTAAATTTATTGATGTCATTTTACTAAGAAATTAATTTTCGTTTTTATTAAGAATGTATTTTATTTTTTAAATATTACACATTAATTTTATTAAAAGGCACCCCTTTCTTTTTTGTTTTGTGAAAAAACTGTGGGTGATAGCAAAAAACTAATGTCATATTTGTGATCAGCGTGACTGATTTACTAAGAAAAAAGTGATATTCTACAAACCCCAGATCTGTGTTGACATGTGTTATCAGAAATAAAATTGAACAATCCGTCAAAATAAAAGCACAGCTACATACAAATGGTCCCCTGATTGTTCACTGGGATGGGAAACTGTTACGAGAATTAACTTTAACCATCAAAGAGCAAATAGACAGACTACCAGTTCTAGGGTCTGGAAACGGGGTTTATCAGTTAATCTCGGTTGCTAAACTTCCTTCTGCAACAGGCGAAGCACAAGCGCATGCAGTTTAAGAAGTTATGAAAGAATGGGATATTGCTGATAAAAAATATTTGGAACGAGCTTTGATACAACATCCGCAAACAGTGGAAAGTATAAAGGTACTTGTGCTCTTTTAGAAAAAAAATTGTGGAGGAAACTTTTTTCGTTTGACTGCCAATCATTTTATAATGAAGCTTGTCATTGGTAAATTATTTCATATGTTTTTAGGAACTTCTTCATACCCAGAAGTACCTTTATTCTAACGTTTCCAAGATTTTTGGGAATTCCTAAATAAAGACAAATTTGAAGCAGGTGTGAAAGATAATAATATTTTATCCCTTGTGCAAGACGTAAAACATGATATTTTAAAGTTTGCTGCTAGACAAGAATATATAATCAACTATAACAAGAGATGAGTATCGATAATTTCTCGAACTTGTTATTTTTCTTTGAGGAACACCTGCAGAGGAATTCGTTTTAAGCATCCAGGAGCAATGCACCATGCTCGTTGGATGTCTAAGGTGGTGTATTCTTTGAAGACATATATCTTTAAATCCCAATTCAAGCTAACAAAAAAGGAAGAGAAAAAATGGTATTTGCGATGTCTGTGTTGCCATAGTCAGTGTATTTTAAAGCTTGAGTGACTGCTTCAGTTGCAGAAACCTCACCATATATTGATTTCCAATTGATGAATAATTTGTTAGACTATTCAAAGATGCATCAAGCTATTTCAAAAGCTGCATCGGAGAAATTCGCAAAACATCTGGTATTTGTCAGAAGATCTTTCTGCACTGTTCCTTTTTGATAGTCACATACCTATTTTAACAAAAAGAAAAGGGTGGTTGAAGCTTTAAAAAATCAAAAATGCACGAAGAGTCCTGAGAACAGGATAACAATTGCCCTTGAAACTTTTCATGAAAAGAAGTTTGAAGAATTTGTTACCAGTCTTACGAGCTGTTCAAAGAAATGAATATACCACATAAATTCCTCCATGTAGACCCTGAACACTAGAAAACTAATTCTGATTACTGCAATGCCTTGCAATGTGTGCAGGCTATAAATGTAGTAAATGTTCATGCCGAGAGAGGTATTATTTTGGTAAAAGAATACACTGGACTGCCTACTCAAAGTGTACCTCAGTTTCAGGTTTTGATGAAAATTGTGGAGGAAATCGAAAAGCCTATCCTGATATATAGTAGACTTAACAAATTGAATTAATAACTATATTCAAATTCAAATTAGTATTTAACTTTATATATGGATAGATGTATGCCTTTGTGTTAAATAAAATTTAATTGATCAATTTAATATTAAAATTCTATCATTTTGGTATCACTGAGTCACGAGTCAGTATTAACAGTATTAACACAATTTAGCCTGCAATTGTAAAATTTCAATAGCCTTGAGCTACCTTTAAATATATTTTTTTTTCCCTTTCAAACTTTCCCAACTTTGTTTTGTTCTGTAAAGGAACAAATTTAGAGGTTAAGACTGAAGAAAATAAAAAAAAGTTAAAATCTTCATTTTTTGACTACCTTAATGTATTACGAATCTGTGATAACGGATAAACTAAACTGTAAAACCCTATTAATGATTCTCTCGACAAGATATTCCGTCAGTAGGAGAAACTGACTTGTTTGTTATCTTGTCATCATAAAAAAATCTGTAATATCTTGAGATCGCGTCGAAAGCATTTGGATTGTTAAACAAAAACCTATCTTCTAATTGTGTTCGAATTCATTCACTGGAGCTAATTAGACTTTTGCGATTTAAATTTGCCATAGTGTAGTTTCAAAAGTTCCCTATATTCATTTGCATAGAAAACATTAAAATAAGAATGCTGCACTCTGTCATGAGTTCGAAATATATGCGGACAATCTTTTAAGATGAATGAAAAAGTATTAAGAGATATCATTATTTCTATTGTTAATTTTTTATTCAAATGCTGATATAAAATACTTTATCTTTTCAACATGTTTCGCAGTTTTATATTAGTACTAGTAATAAATGTATAAAAAAATTCTGTGCAATTACTTCACTGCAACTGTCTGTAATTGTGATTTCACATTACAACTATTTGCTTTACTAAAGTAAAATAATTGACCAGCTTTTAATATAATGTATCCTTTTTTTCAGGTAAATATTTTCGTCCTAGAATCAAACAGTGAGATAACATGTGGTAAGCTTATATAAAAAATATTTTTTAATGTTTTAAAATGAGGAATTTCCAAAGAAAAGTTTTTTTTTTTAACTTCAAATTAATAAATAAAATTTGTGAAATTTTATTTTTGAGTATTGAAACTGCTACATAAAATGCTAGATTCTGCTGTGTTTCTGTGGCTAATAAATTTTACTAAGTAAAATATTATTCATGCTTTCTATAAATATTTTTGTTTCTTTTCTAGGGTGGAAATAAAAAATATATATTAAAACCTTCCTGGTGGTTCTCTTGACGAGTTATCTCGTCATTCATCATTCAAAACATTGATGAACGAAATTTGTCGTAATTCGAAAACTGACCAGATCTTAATCTCTTCACCATAAAATCAATTTTTCTTTAGACGATATGTTTCGTCATTAGCAAAATTGGTCAGATCTCGTTGGACGAGATATCTCGTCGAAACCATGTGGAGGGTTACTTACTAGATACTTTTATATATACTTTTATTCTTCAAACTTTAGATATATCTCTTCATATTTGAAGTTTAGTGAACTTATTACGAACCTTTTTATGTGTTTATGAAATTTGTTTTACGTGCAATTGTGCAGATTGCTTTTGCAGTTGGAAATATCGTAAAAATTATCTCGTGCTTTATAGATAGCACAGTATCTTATTTTCTAGAAAGCCATCTTAATAAAATGGATTCTTTCTGAGATTATATTATTTCTATTTCGACGAACTCATACCGCACAGCAAACAAATAGGAGACATAACGTACGCGAATAGATCCGTTTTGTAGTTATTTATAGAGTTTACAAATTACATTCCTGGAAACAATTTGATTCATCGCTATCGCTTTCTGAACGAAATACGCAATTTCATCTAACATTTTTACATCGAATACCTCGACACCTACAATTCCACACCACTATTCACGAATTCTGGCGTAGCATTAATTTGGCTGCGTATGAACTGAAAAAATCGTAACATTCTACTAAAATAAATGTCTGATGTTAAATTCTGCATTCACAATCTGAAATGTATATATAGCATTTGCATATATATTGCATACTTTCCGCTATTTCTGTGGAGTCATTACTTCTGAATACTCATTTGTGGCTTTTTTATTCGTATCAAATAGACGCACTGGTGGTTTTTAATATTTACTCTGATAAAGCGAGTGTTTCTAGGAGAAAAATGTGATATTCTTTGGATTTTTGTGATTGGATTAATGAACATGCTTAATGTTCTGGAATAACTGCATTTTTATTTTGGTGGATGTGTCTTACATCAAGGTTATTAAATGACAGGATTTTTTTTCCTTTGTTCGAGATTGACGATGATTTTATCTATATATATAATTCTCTTACGTGGCACGCAAAAAAGACGTTATTTGTTATCGAGTTTTGGCAACATTGTACGATTGTTTGTTCATCACGAAGCCTCGCGCTTCAATTGAATTTATAACGTTTTCGGATGAAATTTTATTGAAAAAAAAAAAAAGAATTTTGGTGGAGTGGTCGTTCACGGTAAAAAGGCGATTTGTCGCCAAATATGGTAACCTTCACCATTTGCTGATTTTCTTCACATCTGCCGATTTTGTTATGGCAACCCTATCTGCTGTTACGAAATTCGGCCGCCATCTTGATTTGGCGACAAAAATTAGTTGGCGACAAACGTCTTACCGTGAACGACCACTCCACCAGAATTTTAATTGAGCTGTTGCAGTTACTAATAGAAATCAAAGAAAGCGGAGGATTTTTTCAGGGCCATTTTAAAAAAGGTCCTTTTTAAGGCCAACAATTATAGTTCAACAAGACGCTTGCACTACAACTTTCGACAACAAATTCAATGAAAAAGCGTGGTTGGCTCGAGTGATGGGTAAATGTACACACAAACAACATGCTGGGTATTCAATTTCCAAAGCAACGCTCACATTTCGAGTCAAAATTTGCTCAAAGTTTTCATTTGAATTCTGATTCCATAGGTACTGTATATATCTTTTCTGAAAAACATCAATAAAAATTTAAAAATATTATTTTGGAATATCATATTTTGTAAACAATTCCTTCTGCTAGGACACATGTCTTCATTGATGCGAGCGAAGCGAGCATAAGTTCGCGCAGCGAACCAATGAGGATTGCAAAGCAATCCTCCTGGGGTTGGCGAGCGTTAGCGAGCAGGGGGCGGGCCCCCTAGTATGAGTAAATTCGTGGTGTAACTCACAACAATGATTTTTGGTAATGGTAATGGTAATTTTTAGTTAACGTCGTACTAGAGCAACACAACGGGCTATTGACGACGGTCCGGGATCAGTCCCTTAAGGGAAAGATCCGAGGACAACACCTCGTAATTTTGAACCTCGGTCAGATGACGAAGTAACACCTGAGCTGGCACCCCACTCTCCAAACTTCCACGCCAACCCAACGTGAGCAATGATTTTTGGAAGCGGCAAAGTTCGTTTCATCGGGAAAATATTTTTTCCCCCCAATGCGAGGTCATGGATTATATGACCTTTTAAGCATTAATTGGTTAGAGCGTGTTAGACAACGTTACCTGGTGACACAAAGGGTGGTTCAGTCACTCAGCGAACCCACTGTGAACTGAAGGGGGTAGTGTGGCGGTTTTTTTTCACAACAGCAATAAACTGGGGTCGGACTTAGCTGGATACTTGACACGTTTTTATTAGCACTTGAAAAGGTATCGATTAACAAATTGAAGACTACCTATTCACTATGTACAGTTAAAAATCAATGAACGAATGTTCATGAAGAAACAATAAGCTTTTCAACTGTTGCTAGTTTTTTCATCGGTGTTTAACTTCACCGTATAGCTGTCTAACCATAGCTCTTCCTTCGACACCTCGCACGAAGGCTACCTCATCTCGTCTCCGTTTCAGTTTCCGGGGGAGTATGTCTCCCTCTTGGAATGACGACTGTGGTGTTCTCACTGACACCTGCAACATTAAGAGGTGTGAACTTCACAGCTGTGAGACCCCTCTTTTGGATCACGATCGTTAAGAAATAACGTGTGTGACAAGAAGAGCAAGAAGTCGGATCACATGCCGACCTTAAGACAGATTTAATGTCTTTCTGGCCTGAGATATCACAGGACCGTAAAAACGCGTGTTATTTTTGGGTGGACAAAAATGTACATGGAACAGGTAATGAACGAATGTTCAAAAAGAAACAACAAGCTTTTCTTCACTGTCAGTTTTTATTCGGTCTGAGATCAATCCACGAAGGGAAGATCCGACCGAGGTGCAACACCACGGTCAGATAACGAGGTCACTCTTGAGCTGGCACCCCACTCTCCAAACTTCCACGCTACGCCCAACGTGACGACAGATTTAATATGCACCAGCCCCCTATGTACACGATGGTCTTTAATTGGATTCGAACTCGCAACATATTGGTTGCTAGTCCGTTGAACTTCCAATCGGACGACCGATGCCCTGAACTGCGTGGGGGCTGGTATTCGTTAAATCTGCTGTGGTCTCAAAAGTCCTTTCGGGCGTGGTGTTGAAGTTCGGAGAGTGGGACGCCAGGTCAGGTGTTAATCTCGTCATGTGACCGTGGTTCAAAATTTCGAGACGTTGTCTTCACTGTTTGTTTCAAAGTTTGGAGAGTGGGGTGCCAGCTCAGGTGTTGCCTCGTCATCTGACCTTGGTAACAAATTACGTGTCAATATACCGAATGGCATTGGTTGGGACAGTGGTAACTAGTTGTATATCTGCAGACTCGGATTATTATTCACTAACCATTTCCCTTTGCCTAGGAGTGTACCCTCACAATCTCTCACCTCTTAGGTCGCCCACTTCTAACACACATAACTGGAAGGCAGCCAATCAAAAGATACGTTGTCAAATAGTGGACATTTACACACAAGGAAAGTTTTACTGATAGAAGAAATATAAAAGTAGTGTGAGTAATAGTAACATTTTATGTGACGAAAGATAATGCTGTTATGAACCTTTGACAGTTCTCCTCTGCCGGGAGGATTGATTGGATTGGTCCAAGGGGCGGGAAAATGGCAATCTAATGATTCATGATGTCATTGGCCCGTGTGATATGGTTGAAAACTGGTGATTTAACCATTTTTATCGTCACTTGATAAAATGCACATTCACACATCTACTCTATCATAAGATGTGGTATACCCTACGAGGTAATAAGATGCCGAATTAAGCACAGAACAGTCCCGTGACTATTGGTCGACATACGGGTCACTTTTTGAATCTCCTCTCCAAATCGGCTGGAGGTAATCCAGTTGTCAGAGTAAAGGGTTAGCAATCGGATGGTTACGACTTCCAAACTCGAACCAACTAAAGACGGTATATACGGGAACTGGTACACAGTAAATCTGTTGTGTCTTCGAATGTCCTCACTTCAGTGTGGTGTGGAAGTTTGGAGAATGGGGTGCCAGCTCAGATGTGACCTCGTGATCTGACAGTGTTGCAAAAATAAGAGGTGTTGTCTTCGGATATTTTCCTAGGGGATTGATACAGGATCGTCGCCAATAGCCCACTGTGTACGATCGAGCAACGTTAATTCAACTACCTATCTAATTAATAATTATTATCAGTCTATTTTCTTTACATCTATGCCCAGTCTTCTTTTCTTCATATCTTTGCTCAATTTACTTTTCTTCATATCTATGTTCTATACCTTTTTTTCCTCATATATATAACAAAACAAATCGACACACCACGAAGGAGTTGTGCCGGCTCGATCCACTTGGAATGGCGCTGACTGAGAACGTATAGTCTTTAGTGACGAGTCCCGTTTCCAACTGTGACCCGACGTCAACCGCATACGGGTTGGGAAACATCCATGGTAGCGTGAGGATCCTGCCCGTGCTATCGCACGCCACAAATGCCCACAACAGGGCGTTATGGTTTGATATGCCATCTCTTTTGGTAGTCATTTCTGGCCCACTTACAGCACAGCGCTACGTAGACGACATTCTACGACCGGTTGTGATACCGTTCCTTTTGTGACATACTTGTGGTATGGGAATATACAAAAAAAATGTATATTACCATAATGAAAAGTATGTCCCTAGGACATACTTTTCAGCCCGATAATGCCCGGCCGCACTCGGCACGTGTTGCTATGAATTGTCTTCAAGCTTTCCCAACACTTCCTTGGCCAGCTGGGTCTCCCGATCTCTTTCCTCTGGAGCACATTTGAGACGTTATGGGAACGCGATTGCAACCATCCCGGAATGTTGACCCTTTAGCCCGACAGTTGGAGACAATTTGGCAAGAAATTCCACAGAACACTATCCGGGAACTTTTTCAGTCGATGCCTCGCCGGATGACGCATCCAGGCCAGAGATGGAACAACGCCTTATTGACTTCCTCCTTTTGTAACGGCCAAACTGAAATAAATCATGGAATTGATCTGAAATTTTAATCGTTTGGTCTTCTATGTATGTTCTTCACATCCACTCATTTTTATCGCAATCGGACAACTCTTTCTTGGTGCGTCTTTTTTCTTTGTTATAGAGAGTATATGCTCAGTCTAATTTTCTTCATATGTATATAGTAGATAATTACATCCAGTATACGTTGCAGAAGTCGATCTTGTCGCCACCTACAACTCGCAGGATGTACGTTGGTTCGGTATTTCCCACCTGAGCCACGGAGGCCCCATATGCTCATAAGTATACACTCGATGTGCCCCCTGGCGGAATTTGGTTACGATTATCCGTGTTCTTAGCGGGAAGCCAATTATGGATTTGAATGAACCACTAAATCCACAGCTTCCAATCGGTTTTCCATACGTCTTCAGCATTTCATTGGCTTCAATGCCATCCATGGCAACTTCCATCAATGGAAGTTGCCATTCAACCCTTCTATAAAAAATTGAACTCACACCCGTTCTCCCCTTCCCATCTGACCAGATTTGGACCAAAGCCAAGTGAAGAGATCGCAGTTCCAGTTAAATATAAATACATCAGGACTTAGCGAAAAGATCCCTTTCTGGCCTCCATTGTTAACGTAACGATTTTTTTCCTTCCAAGTTCGTTCGGAATCCTCTTGTTTTTCGTCCTTACTTTTTGTTAACCCTAAATTTATTTTTTCTTTTAGCGTTCGAAGAATAGAACAAAGGTTGGGTTGAATAGAAGCTTACATCAAATGAATGCAGCCTTTCCGAACGCATTTGTTGATCTCCTTACCAACGTTCGAGTCGCTTGCTGTGAGGACGGGATTCTTGCCTGGTTATTATTTCTCTATTCTTTGACGTTTCCGAGGGAATTTCTTTGACACATTGACGGAGACAAAGCTTTTAATTCCTAGTGAAGCTGGTTATTACGCTTTTATGGGACGTAATTCCGAAAAGGAGGATTCCGATTTTGCTTAGGTTGAACATCCGCTGCGGAAAAGCAGCACCTTTCTTTTTTCGTGCATTGTTTCATAGTAGAGCAAATTTAAAATCCCATTTAATTGGCATTGATCGCTTCTATAAATTTATATGCTTTGTATAACAGGGTGACTGCTGTCACGTGGGGATGTGTTTATAGGTATTGCCCCGCCGCACAAAGTGTCATTTTCGATTCTAGGAGGACACAATCCAATTTTCTTAGTGTCGCACATTGTCAAAAATATATATCTTCAAAATAGTATGTCCCTTTAAGAAGACCATGGTTTTATTTTTTTTAAATAATCCTCCTAACAGGAAGTACAATGGTCCAAAGTCGAACTTTCTGTGAGTTGGCTGCAAAACTAATCTTTCGAATGCGTATTAGTACTTTGAGAGATAAACTGAAAAGTTTAGCTCCCATATTTTCTTTAGCGCTATTTGGTGGATACTATCATTAACTTCTGTTTATGCAGGTATGTTTATGTATTTCTAGTTTCTTGGGTACTATTTCATTAATTCGCAAGATCCTTTTGATTTTATAGCTAATTAGTGGCTTACGCAACTGCTAATTTCAAATTTCAACTAGACTTTTAACATATTTATTCTACCGTATACCATTAAATTATTACATATGCATTATATCATGACTCATTTATTGTGCGCAGAACAAAACATTTCTTGTGGAAGTTTGCGGAACTGATAGATAGTCCTTAACTTTCAGAATGACTATTTTTCGTCAGTCCATTTTTGACATTTGGGTGATAAATTCAAAGCTAACGAAAATCGATGGTATTTTAATTTTATAATCCTCAAGAAATAGATGAATATTTGTTACAAGATACTGTTTTCAATGTTTTAAATAGTGTTAAAGCGAAAATTCTCGTATTACACGCCAGAAAAAAGAATTGAGCAAAGCAGGAGTAAAGTGAACGGGCACAGAGAACTATTCCTCAGAAATAAATCTTCTTGACTTCAAGGAAATCTCAACCTTTAGCACACTGCCATTCAAGATCTACCAAGTAATTCACCGGGAAGTTGAAAAATGGGCCTAGAAGGCCTCAAAAAGATTTTTAAACCTGCAGTTCCATGTATAAAAAACGAAACTCGTAACCTTGTAGAGACAACTAGTCATAAAAAATTATCAATGATTACTGAAGTAAAATACGAAAGTCAGGTTTACGGTATTCTACTTCAAATTGGCAGAGAGCTATTAGCTGCTTTTCTGGAAGAGGTTCAATTATTAAAACGCGATGCATATCTTAGTAAAACGTCATAACAGTTATCTGAAAATCATGTGCATGGGCTAACAGTTGACACTAATCAATCTATGCGCCAATATAAAATTTAATGAATAACGTAAATAATATTAACTCTAATATGTATACTTCGTATAACAAAAATGAGCTAGACGGTTGTAACTCTTCTGGGATCATTACCACGGAAAAATTTTAACAATTTTTTTCACAAAAATATCATAATGAGGAAGGTGTATTTAGTATTTCTTTGATACCTTTGCTTGTACTAATGAGGTTAAAAAAATTAAATGTCAAAATCCCCTGTTCCATCCTCAACTAGATCTTGTCGTACCATCAAAGTTTTTTTGCCAAGTAATTAGTAGATTTAACTACTATAGGGAAGTTAGTAATGTGCAAGGTACTTTAAAGCTGACTTTGCTGTTTTGATAGATATGACCAAATATCAAACAGGGAATACTAACGATAAAAACACCACTCGTAGATTTTTTTTTAGAAAACCTGAGAAGTTGCTGAAATAACTTGTTTTAATGTAATCAAACTCCCTCTCTTCCAAGTCATATTGAAAGTCCAAGTTTCCAGATAAACTGATACCTTTTCTGAGCACGAAGCAAGTGCAAGGTATATATACCTCAGAAAGTATCATTAGTACCCTTAGTTCCTGTAAACTATACATAAAATACTGGTCCATGGAAATATTTATTTTTTCACTTTTATTCTTCCAATCGGTAATTGGACCGCTTAATAAGCGGTCCAATTACCGATAAAAGCGCAAAAGACAAGAAATACTCATAATAGGTGACAATGGAAATATTTTCTATAAAATGTCAAGAACTGATACTAATAGATTTAATGAATAGATCAGTCATTTCCTGAGATCCACTAATTGTAAGTTTTCGATCAAGGTCTAAAACTAAACGTAGCGAAGTGTTTCCGAAAAGGTTGAATTTTTTTTTGAAGAACTTTTTCTTCAATACATCAGTTGACTATTTAAGTAGTTGAGATTCCAAGTATATAATTTTGTAATATTTTTCAAAAATTTTCCCCTTTAGTTTTTCTATATTACATACATCTTTATTTTTTAATGGAAGTGTTATGGGTATATCTGAAGAATATTCAAGTGTATATTAATATAAAATAGCAAAATATAAGATTAAAAATTGATGGAAGTATATTTCATATATGGAGCAAAGTGGTTTAATTTCTTCAAATTTATCCAATTTCTGCATCCAAATAGTATCTAAAAAACGTTAAATATATGTGCCAAATCAGTATTTCATCACTCACAGCCTCTTTTAATCTCCCAAAAACAGTGCATTTTTGATGCAATAATTTTGTCTATCATGATTACGAAAAATAACATACCGTAGACATGGGTTTTTCCAAGAAGGAGACTTACTTTTGAAAACAAATAGGATTGAAAAGTGGCAATAAAACATGATTAAGTGTATCATACTGATTACTAAGTAATATTTAGGATTTTTCTGATAGAATATTTCGACTATGGGCTGGTGCGTGGTGTGTAAAAATGAAACAAAATAATGAAAATAAGTGACAAAATGCATTATTTTTGAATGATACTTTATCACTAACAAATACATGATATACATGAATTGTTATAAGTTGGTTACTATAATATTATTACACAGAACAATATTTTTAAACATTTCATCTGTGGGTCACCTACGTCACGCCAATACCAGAATAGATCAGCGAACAATTTTGCAATTTCATCATCTGTTAGAGCAGTATTCCTCAACCTTTTTAAGTTTAAAGCATACTAAATATACCTGGAATTATTTGCGGCACACCTGAATAGAAAAAATTTAAAAGTTGTATGATACAAAAAACACTTAACACATGATTTATTTACGTAATTTATTCAATAAGAGGGCTGAGCCTGTTTTCTTGAAAAAATTAAATAAAAATGTGGTTTAAAATTGCCAGACAAGTTCGTATTTCATCGTCTCAACGTTTAAAAGTATTTCAAGCTTTTTGAACTTGATTTCTGTCAATGCTGAAAATACAAATTCACAGAAATATGAAGATGCAAAAAGCAAAATAATTTTAATAGCTTTCATGTTGATTGCAGGGTACAAATTTCTGACAGAAAGCCAACACTCATCCAAATTTTTCTCGAAGAATGTTGAACGGTACAACTTATCATTCCTCAAATCAATAAGCTGTTCTTTTTTCTGTTGTAATATTTGGTGTCTTGCAAATTACAAATAGGCTGATGAACCGTTCATATTTGTCAACTGAAAGCAAAGTAAAGTAAATTTTAAGTGAGGTGTGAAGTTCGTCAATGGTACTTATAGTTTTGTCTGCAATATTTTTTAGACTAAGATTCATTGGCACCCGGAAAGCAGTCAAAATTTCCTTTTGAAATTTCAGATTTCCAGTGTAAATTTTTCTTCAAATTACTTCAGTTTTGATTTTGATGTGGAGATATTCTCGGATGGACCTTGAAGACTTAAATTCAGAGAGTTCAGCTTTTCAAACAAGTCCGAGAGAAATTGAATTTTAAGCCACCCAATCTAGTCATGAAGAGAAAATCCAAAAGATGTTTTTTCGACCTCCAAGAACAAAATCACCTCTGCTTTCAGGTGTATGGGTCGTTTCATAACCTTTCCCTTCTAAAGCCAACGCACTTCGGTGTGATATAAAAGAGTTTGGTAGTCCGAATCCATTGCGTTGCACAGCTGAGAGGAATTCGGGATTTAAGAGGTCGAATCTTGATGAAGTTGAGCACTCGGTTGACTTGGTTCACTGTAATCAACATATCTGGAGTTAAAGATTTTGAAACGAGAGATTCTCTGTGAATCCTGCAGTGGACTATTATAATACTTGGATTTTCTTGGCTCACAAGTGTGATAAATCCTTTTTAGTTTCCTAACATTGATGAACATCCGACAACAAACCAAAGCTTGAAATATTTTCTTTTACATGCTCAAATATGTCTTTTCCTGTCGTGGTGCTTGCTCTTCAAATCTTTGCAGAAAAGATACTCACACAAGAATCTGTCATCTTGAACAAATCGAATAAAAGCAAGGAGCTGTGCTTTTCCACTGATATCTGTCGACTCATCAGTCTGAAATGACCAGAGTTAATTGTCCTGCGATTCGAATTGCTCGATAATTTCTTTTTTTAAGTGTGAAGATAAATCTTCGATTCTGCGTGATATTGTGTCATTGGATAATGGTACTTTCTTGACATTCTCAGTCGATTCCTTTTCCAGCATTGTTTCGACAATGATAGCTAATGCTATGCAATGATGGACTCGGCATCGGTGTGTGCTTTTTTTGCGCTGTGCTATCAATTGTGCAACCTTGTAGCTGGCAATCAACTCCTTTTCTGGCATCTTCATATATTTTTAAAAAGTGCTTTGCTGTTTTATTTTGCTTCGCTGCCAGGTTTTCAAAATATTTTCTTGGTTTGTTTTCGACCTCTGTGTGTGAATTTTACAAATGTATATTCGGTTTACTAGGAACTAGAGCTTCATTTGCAAGTTTCTTATTGAAGACTACGCAGAATGGTATTTGTGGGTCTTCCGTTTCAATTGCGATCAATCCGAATTCGATGTAGTCATCTTTATACTTCCGTTTATTTCTTTGTCTATCTTCTGTTTGTGAAGCACCAGATTTTATTAAACATTTGTTCATTATGGCTAAATTAATAAAACATTGTAAATTACACTGGTGTACAAAATTATCTTTACATGCATAGAATCACGGATTTCTCAGAAACTGTGAACTATAATTTTATGAATTTGTCTGGAATTAGACATAACATCATAACACATAAATACAAAGGAAAAAATTTTAAGAACACTGCATCTATATATATAATTCTCTTACGTGGCACGCAAAAAAGACGTTATTTGTAATCGCGTTTTTGCAACACTGTACGATTGTTTGTTCATCGCGAAGTCTCGCGCATCGATTGAATTTATAGCGTTATCCGATGAAATTTTATTGAAAAAAAAAAGGACATTTTAATGAGCTGTTGCAGTTAGTTTATAATAGAAATCAAAGAAAGCGGAGGATCTTTTCAGGGCCATTTAAAAAACGGTCCTTTTGAGGGCCAACAATTATAGTTCAACAAGACGCTTGCACGACAACTTTCGGCAACAAACTCAATGAAAAAGTGTGGGTCGTTTGAGTGCTGGGAAAATGTACACACAAACAACATGCTGGGTATTCAATTTCCAAAGCAACGCTCACATTTCGAGTCAAAATTTGCACGAAGTTTTCATTTGATTTCTGATTTTAGAGATACTGTATATACTTTTTCTGTAATACAGCAAATTTAGATTTGAAAAACATTCTGTGGTAACATATTTTGTAAACAATCCCTTCTGCTAGGACACATGTCTTCATTGAGGCGAGCGAAGCGAGCATAGGTTCGCGCAGCGAACCAATGAGGATTGCGAAGCAATCCTCCGGGTTTGGCGAGCGTTAGCGAGCAGGGGGCAGGCCCCCTAGTATGATATAAAACTAGCATAAAACAATTTTCTCCTTTTCCCAAATCGTTCACACCTCACGGCCGGCAGGGTAGAGGGCCAACGAACGGGGGTTGAAGAGATTCTTTAGAAGGTCAGTCGCTGACAGTTCGTAAATGGTGATCGATGGCAGCGGTCACTTAAAAAGGGGATAGCAACCACCGCTACCATGCCTATGGTGTAAGCGTTATTTTAGTGGTAACAAAAGTAAATCTGCCGCATTGTAAAGGTTAAGAGATGTTGTTTCGAAGACGGCAGCAAAATGCAACAGGCTAGTAAAACCTATTGGCTGAGATATTTTACTTTGCAGAAATAAAATTCTCTTCTTTGAATTAATAAACACCATTTTTAGGCCGTATGAATTTTTTCATCCACGAATAAAATTAAACATTATGTTTTTAATGGGAATTATGATCAAAGTAGCATGAGAATTACCTACAGGGTCACAATTTTCATCACTGTTATACATAAAAACAAAAGCCAGAGATTGCTCAAATGCAAGCGATGACTTTTGCGTGGCTCGTTCAAAAAAAGAAACCTCCCTTCAAAAGCATCATTTCTACTATTATAAAACGAAGTATTTGTTTTGTTTCTCTCTCTCTCTCTCTCTCTCTCTCTCTCTGTGATCAGTGTCTTGACATATCTATGGCATTTACATTAATGAAATTTGGCACACAATTAGTCCAAATGTTTTCTATCGCGTCCAAATTTTAAAATTTTATTTAGAACATTTTAAAATTAATGTATTTAAATGTAATTTATATTGTTTTCTTTAGAATGGTAGATTTATAGGGATTTCTTTAGATTGATACCTAAAAATATGATTTACTTTAAATAAAAATTTTTTTAATTGAATATAACCTCAACGGATTTTAAATCTGCGGAAAATTTTACACCAGACAAATACCTTATATCACGGTGTTGCCACGTGCACGGGCAACGTTGGTCTACCCACACATTGGCTAGTTATGAATAAACATCAATGCAGCCATTAAAAAAATGAGACACTGTTTTCTCTGTATGCAAATATATGTATTTTTTTTAAAGTATATTATCATGCAATAGATGTAATTTCCCAAATAAGGAAATAGGAACACATTTTTCAAGAGGATGCGAGAACTCATTATTAGATCCAAGAGGGTGCCGAACACTAGAAACCCACTGGTCACACTCGATCTTAATACTTTCGTAAAAAAAACAGGATCGGCGATAGTGGTCCCTTCTCAATTGTCCAATAATATTGCGATCTCAAATCCTTTCCAAGCTTTCCCTGGATTGCAATATTATTTCTTCCTATATAGTCCCCTATACGGTATATGGGACCATTAATATTTATATTAACGGGGTATAGGTTAATATAACTATTTTGCAATGACTACCATAATATGTGATGCACAGAAATGAGATGGAATGGATCCATCATTCTAATCTGAAACTCGCGACTGCGAAACTAATTTCTTATTAAAATTACATTATTAAAATTTAATCATAATTTGATCGGTTTCAAATCACTGAACTGTAAAATGGATTCTAGGCTACCAGAAGAAATTACGTATACAGACATGTTGCAATCCTTTGAAAAAACTCAATTATTTTAAATGTTTTTGAAGTTTACACAAATCAGTGCAAGGGACAAAAAAAATCGTTTTTGTGAAGATAATAACTGTCCAAGTTCTAAAGGTCAACCCCCCTCGCACACAACTTCCAAATTCCCCCTCGTGTCCCCCTCCCTCACACGCGATACAAAGCCGCGATGCGCAGCGCCCCCTGGCGGCCCTCGAAAACCGGCACGCGCTCGTTTCCGATTTCCCTCTGTTGTCAGTTGTGGAGCGGAGAGCGCAACGGATCTTTTAAAAGTACGCCACACTCTACTCAAAGCCGCTCAACAACAAAAACAAAAGCGTTGAGTGTACGGCGAACGACAAAACAGGGAGAAAAAACCGCTACAGTTAAAAAAAGAGAGAAAAAAAAAGTAAACAGTAGCGGCAAGACCATGCGGCGGATTTTCGAAGACGTGAATATCTTCCGTCCGTGTTATTAGCAGCGGTATTTTTTTGGTTGGTTTTTGAAAAAAAAAAAAAAAAAGAATTTTTTTAATTGAATCGTTTGCACTTCTCGTGGAAGGAAGTGATGTCCCAGCACCGGAAGGAAGGCAGACAGGTGAAAAAGTGTAAAAGCGCGACATTTCAACTGGATGGATTTTGCTATACTATCGGTGAGCCATTGTTTTAAATTTTTAATCGCATGCAATTCATTATTTTATGGCAGGTTTTTCTCTCTAAAATGACACGTTCTAACAACCAACAGAGCAGTGCTGGTTTATAAATCGATACTTCCAAGGAAGCTTTTGACTTTTTGATGTTTTTAATTAGCTGTGTTATTAATTTTGGGTTAAAATATTCTGCTCTAATTTGTTTTTGTAAAAGCAATGCTTATATTCTTGAAATTCCCATTTTTTTAAAAGTGAACGAGTTATGTTGCTATGTTTGCATTATTGTGAATTAACTTTTAAATATTTTAAAATCCTATTACATATAAAATCAGTGCATGTATTGTTGTTTCCTGAAATGTCCTCAGAATTTTAACAAGGTGCATTTCAAAATCACTTGAACAATCTGCTGAAAAATCAGATTTGATAGCATTTGTTTTAGAGAAATTTTATTAATTAATTTCATTAACATGAACAAACGCTTTCAAAATATGTCATACTGATGATTCTTGTCCTTTTACGACTGCATATTATAGCGTATTAGTTAATCACTACGAAATACTTACTTTAAAACTGGTATTCCAAGTTATTGCACACAATTTTGTCAATCTTTTTTTAATCGATAGAAATTTATTTTATTTTTGATGTGAATTATTTAATAAATAATTTGTTAAAAGAAGAAAAAAATATTCTTTAACTGTAAAACTTTTCAAATAAATTAAAAAACTAAAAGGACTACTGTGCGCATATTAGATTAACACTACGTAATCTTTCGAAATCAAAGAAAAAAAATTTAACTTCAATAGAATATTGATATTTGTTTTTAATTACAGTTTTGAATTTCTCAAAAGTGTATCAGTTACTGAAATAGATAAGGTATATATTTCATCGAAACTTGGGAACAAACAAACAAAAAATATTTTTTGTTGTATCAAATGTCAAATTATGACTTCTTTTGCAGTTATTCAAATTAAAGGTAGCTTAAGTCCATCTTTTGTACTTATAAAAATAATTCTTAAATTTTTCTTAAAATACCAATCGTCAATAAAAATTTAAATATCTCTTTACGATAAAAAAATTAAAAGTAAAATAAATAAAATGCACAATGCAATTATTACATAAACTGCTTCATACATAAATACTGAATAACAAAATAATAAAAAGGTTCAAACTTAATTTAAAATAAGTATAAATTTGCAAATGACAAATTAACTTATTTAAATAATTCTTAAAATACAAATCGTCAATAAAAATTTAAATATCTCATAATGATGAAAAAGTAAAAGTAAAACACATAAAATACACTATACAATTATTACATAAATTGCTTCATACATAGATACTGAATAACAAAATAAAAATTAATTATTATTTTAAAATAACGTTAGTTGCATTTTAAACATTATTGAATTCAAAAGTTTTAATAAATTTTTCAATCTCAAACTGATCAATTTTGATGTTTGAAAAATTAAATAAGAGTTAAAACCGTGATAAAAGTGTAGTAGTATTTGTCTTAATTGATTTTTTAATTGAAAAATAAATTATTTCATTTTACAACCTAAAACACTTTTTTCATTGTGTAAGTATAACGCACTCATTTAAATGCAAAATAATTTGCAACGGTATCGATTATTTGATTTTCCTGAAAATTAGCTAAACATAACTTTTATTCGTGTCTACAAATGAAAAATATATGTGGAAAACATCCAATTGCTTATAAGCCGCATTTTAAACTGTCATGCCAATTATTTACGCAACTTACAGTTTCAAATTTCACCTATAAAATATTTGGTAAATCTTCATTATTATCTTAGCCCTCATTCAAATTAACATCAGAATAAGTAGTCCATCGGTACTTTCTCTACGCCTCTGAGGATCATATATCACACGTATATATCCGATCAGCAATCTGCTGTTTTCCCTGCATTACACCCTATGGGACACATCTTTTGAAAAGTATGGGATTCACGGTCCAGGGATACCCTATCGGTTCTGTTTTCTTCTTTGCTCTCACTACTCTAAAAGGCTTCTGCACGTTAAATCTGTCGTTTCCTCAAATGTACACCCGTCAAAACAAAACGACTCACCCGATCGTAATAGCACAATTTACATCTCAGAACAAAATGGAAGGTAGCAAACGATAGGATGAATGTTTTTTACAGATATCCATACTTAAAATTTGTCTAAGGGGCCGTCTTCATATTAAATAGGATGCTTGCTTCGATAATTTCAATACGAACGCCCATGTTTTATCACAAATTTGGATTCTACCCACAATTTCAGACGGAAATAAAAAAAATCATGAATTATATTGGATTTTTCACCGATTTGTAAAAGTTTGAAAATTATATCTAACATTGTTAAATTGGTGTTCCACTTTTTTGTTATATTTGCTGAAAACATTAATTTTCCTCGGAAATTGTTTTTCCATCCTTTGCTGCCCAAAAACCCAAACACAATTTATAAACATTTTAACCATCAAACTAAATTTTACTATTTTTTATTAATTTTGAAATTATTATTCATAAAATTTATGAGTAGAAACCTGGGCAAATTCCGACTACATGTCATTCAACTAACTGTTACTGAAACATTGGAATTCCAAATTTCAGCTCATCACGTGCATAATTAGTAGCGCAGTGAGACTGTCAGCAAAATTCGATGATTACTATCGTTATTGGGGATTGTTCACAAAGTGAAAACATAAATTTCTGCCAACAGATCCTGGGATTCAATCAGAATGGATTCTGACTTAGTCACCATCTTAATGGACTCCATACCAAGGCGCCTGCAACAGGCCATTGACTGCAACGGCCACTACGCGTCTTTATTAATATTTATAATGTGATTGAACTTCGAACATTTATACGCTCCCTCAATGGTTTTTATGGATTTTCTCGATCAATTTTACGCCGTTTTACATTTTTTTTCATCAAATCCGCCTGAAATGTTGTGTAGAATCCAAATTTGTGATAAAAGATGAGGGTTCATATTGAACTAGTTGGAGCAAGCACCCAATTTAATATTAAGACGGCCCCTTAGACCAATTTTAAATATTGATATTTGTAGAAAACATTTACCCCTATCGATTTCTATCTTCAGTTTTTTTCTGTGGTGTAAATTGTGCAATGGCGATCGGGTGAGTCGGGTTTATTTGGACGGGTGTACACACGTTGGAATGGCGTGAAAATTGGAGAGTGAGGTACCAACTCGGGTGTGACCTCATCACCTGCACACGGTTCAAAATATGTGGTGTTGTCCTCCGATCTTTCTCTTCTATGTTTAATCCCCGATCATCGCCAATAGCCCGTTATGTTCCTCCAGTGAGACGTTAATTGAAACTAGGGGGCCCGACCCCTGGTCGCTAACGCTCGAGTTCGAACTCACGAGTTCGAAACTCAATCCAACCGTAGTTCGTCGTGTTCATTAGTTGTTGGTGCACGTTAAATCTGTCATGGCGTCAAATGCCCTCACATTGGCGTGATGCGGAAGTTTGGAAAGTGGGGTGCCAGCTCGGGTGTCAGGTACAGCTTTGGGAACATGTACAGATATACTTCCAAAGCTTTAAACTCAGTCTCTGAAGAATTGTTTTTGCAATATTATGCAAACGGTGATAACTCAACAATTAATATTGATGTATTATAATTATTTGAATATTATTGTAAACAATATAATATTGTGGATGTTTTGATACTCAATCAGTTATTATTTCAGAAATGAATTTTTAATGAACTTTTAAATGTTAAAATTCCTGAAAACATGTTAATTTTTGAGCTTTTTGGGTGAAAAATACTGTAAAATATATAAAACCTATTCCTTCTATCAACTTGATTGAGTATCAAGACAAAGAATAATATTAGGGCTAATTTTCAACAGGAATTTTCTTTCGGAACAAATTAGAATTTGAGATTTCACTATTAAAAAACATACTAATTAGCTAATTATAGATAATTAATGACAGGCTTCATTTGATTTTTTCACACTGAAATATATACACCTTTAAATCATTAACATCCATTTTATTCATGGAAGGAAGCATAGGCCGTGGATCTAAAATATTCCGTCACATCTTTTCCATGAGTATGTAAATAAATTATCGATAATCTCTTAAAATGCCATAAAAAATACTTCAAATCTTCCATATAAGTTTATCCATATATTAGTTGAATAACACGGCGTTGCTCAGGTTGAATTGGTTAAATGTTGATTGAAAAGTTAATTAGAATAATCACTTTTCTTACTTAGAAAAATGAAATCATTTAAGTTGTTCGGAAAATACTTTTTAACTTTGTTTTAACTTTTTCATAGCTCCTACAATTTACTTCGGGTTAAAATATATACATTTAATTCCTAAATAAGCCGACCAACCGGTCTAGTGGTCAAGGTGTTGGCCTCTGGATCGGAAGGTTTCTGGTTCGTATCCGGGTCAGGGCATGGATGTAAATTGTGCTGTCCTTTGTTAGGGTCAATGATGGTCCACACACTGGGTGCCCCTTCACAAGTGACCATCACTTCTGGCCTTGTATAAGGCTACAATGACTTCGGTCAATTCTGTTCTGTATTGTATTTCTGTACTGTATTATGTATTGTATTTGTCTTTGCAATCTGTACCCAGCCCTGCCATTGGAAATAAAAAGAAAAAAAAAATCCTAAATAATACAGAGTGATTCATAAATGAGGAGCAAAACTTTAAGAGGTGATAGTACACATCCAAACAAACAACTTTATTCAAAGAAATGCATGGTCGGAAACAAAACGCAGAGGTGCTGGCGCATTTGTTGCGAGGTATTGGTAAAAGAACGACAGTAATAGCATGCAAATGTAATGTGAGAAATAGAACTCGCATACAAATTTACGCCTCGATTAATACATGAAAGCCGCTGATCCGAGTGACCAACTGTCAATCGCGGTAGGAACTAAGGAAAAGACTGATATGCATTTTATCTACAGACTTGCAAATGGAAATGCCTCAGAGGCACAACGATTGTACGGAGAGAGGTTTCCCAACAGACGGTTGTCCGACCGTAAAACATTTGAGCTCTTCCACCAACAGTTGTGAGAGACGGGATCCTTTCTCGCTTCCCGGTCGGATGCAGGTCGTGCAAAGACAGACAGAACGTCAGTCGTAAAAGAAGCCACTATGGATATAGTGGCTGATCAGCCAAGTACAAGTACCCGAGCAGTGGCTAGGCAGTTACATATATCACAATCCACGACATGGCGAGTACTGAAGGCTAAACGTTTGCATCCTTACCATGTTCAACGAGTTCAGGAACTGACTCAAAACAACTACCCTCGTCGCGTGGAATTCGCTCTCTGGTTTCTGCAGAAGAGCGCAATAAATCCAGATTTTGTGGCAACTGTGCTTTTCACGGAAGAATGTACATTTACTCGTGACGTTGCATTTAACACCCACAATCAACATGTTTGGGCGGATGTAAATCCACATGTCCCTCATACACATGCTTATCAGCGGCGCTTTTCTATCAATGTTTGGGCAGGAATAATCGGAGACCACCTACTCTGACCTTATCTTCTTTGTTTGGGTGTGTACTATCACCTCGTAAAGTTTTGCCCATCTTTTAAGAATCACCCTATAGATTTCAATGTACAAAAGATAAGGACATATAAGTACAAACAGGAAATTCAGATGAAAAAGTCAAAATTCTGAAAAACGAAAGATATGCAAAGTGTCGAATTTCAATTTCCTGAGCTGAAATAAAACAATTCGAAAAAGACATTGCAAATTTTGATAAAGAACGATAATGATTTATGAAATTTAGTAATGCTCCTATATGACATCGACACTTCCTAGTGTTAAGTTTCCTGTAGAACGTGGTTCCTTGTCAATATTCATATATTGTAAGACAACAAACTTTATATTTTAAAATTGGAGTTTTGAGGGCACTTCTAGAACTACCTGAGTGCCAATTTTCATGGTCGTAAGTGTTACAGACGGGTCTGAAGACAGAAAAGCAATAGCCTAAGTTTTACAAAGTGTTTTAAAGTATAGATGTACCAAATTTGGTGTGGATTAGTCAAACGGTGTAGATTTCTATCGAGAATACACACACATACATACACAAACATCCGTTTAAATATATATAATATGTAGTATATAGAAGAATAGTGTTTTAAATTGAAAATTTTCGCCCCTATTCAAGTTAACCGTTTGGTAGTCATTCTAATGCAAGAAATCACCCTAATCAATGTGTGGTTTCCATGTTCCGTGTCTGCCTGTATGTTCATGCCACACTATATCCAAATAACTGGGTATATTTTCATAGAGATGTGAGCAGTGAATAATTTCACTATAATATTCTCTGTGAACGGGAATATTCTCCAACGATTGACATTTGACGAATATTCGAGAATTTTTTATTTGAAACCTAATTTTTCAGAAAATGGTTATGTGTTTCCTTTTATTGCCTACAGAATAAATACTCTTATTTTATGTATCATTCACAATATATCTCTATATATAAAATTCAAATACCACTCACTCACTGATTCACTGACTGACTCATCACTGTATCTCAAGAACTACAAGTTCTATGAAGTTGAAATTTTGCACGGTGTTTCTTCTTAAACCGTAGGGGTGCACTAAGAACGGATTTTGAAAAATTCGAATCCTAAGAGGCCTAAAATTGACCTAAGGCCTAAGCCAAAATCAATTTGAAATCACCATAGAAATAATATTGAGTATAAATCGATTGCTGTACGCATCTCATATTGCTTTACCAGTGTTGATCGAAAAACAATTTTCCTAAAACAAATTAAATTATAATGTTCATGTTTGAACTGAATTTTTACTTCTTCCCATGATGAAAATAATATTTATAAATATTTGATTGATGGAGAAAGAATATTTAGAACATTTAATTTCATATTTACTTAAATTTTACAATGCAGCACGAAAAGTCCAAACGATAAACTCAATGATCATAAAAGCGTAATTTTGCTACTCGGTATCTGGCAACCTCAGAATTAATGTTTAATTTTTTAAATTTATTTATAATTCTTTTTGGGGGTATTTGAGTTGAAAACGAGATGGTTGCGATCATATTGGAGGATTCCCAAGTATTATAAATATGTGTTCTTTTTTGCTTATAAGCCATTGTCTTCATCAATATTGTTCAAGTTTTTTGTCGAATTGTTTTACTTCAGAATATATTCAGGAAGTCGAAATTCAACACGCTAGAACAGATTTGTTTTTTAGAATTCTGCCTTTTCTAAAGATCGGAATTTTGTTTCTGTTTGCATTTTGTGTTCCGGTATATTACCTATACCAGAAATATTATTAGGAGTTGGATTTTATTTATTTATTTCCTGCAAAATATCACTAGACATGGGTACTTTCGTGGTGGTATATGTATATTTCCACCAACTTTCTTCAAATCTTTGGTTCAATACGTAATAGTGTGTAGATAAAAAAAAATTACGAATCAAAATATTTTTTAAGTGTGCAAATTGTTATTTTAAAATGAAATGAAAAATTTCAAAAATAACTTTAAAACAAGATGGGTTACGTTAAATAAAAACTGGTAGTCACACTTTGTAGTTTAAAATATATTTCAAATTTTGATATAGCTTTTCATTCAAAGACGATTAAAATAAATTAAATTTCATTTGTTTTTCGTGTTTCATGGGTGTTATTGAAAGCTTACTCCGTAGTCAAGTAACTACATATATAACTCTAAATAGATAGGTGCTTTCCATTTAGAAACAAAATTTCTGATCTTAAAAAGTACCATAAGGGTTCAATTTAAAACTGTATGCGCGTTGGAGAAAAGGGAATTTTTTACAAGACTTTGTTGATCTTGGAATAATATCACACTAATTTTGAAAAATCGAAATTTTATGGCTCAAGAAGCAGAAAGTCGAGGTTGCTTACTCTATTTATTGAAGCTGTTCTTACGCAACTTAGATGCATGTGAATCGTTCGTTGAAAGTGATTTTCTTTTTGTAGAAGCGCTGTAAAATCAACCTTCTGTTTATTAAAAAATTGTTATCGATTGGGTTTAATTTGTCTACTCTGATGACATGTATTCCTAACAAAAGCTTTGTTATTCCACATGCCAATTAATGGAATTTTCTGGAAAAAGTGCCGTTTGCTTTAAATTAAATTAGTCACAAATGACTTAAATTTTTAGCTCCTTGGACAAATAGAATGAGGGTTAATTTGTAGCCTGTCATATCCGCAGGGTTCTAAAATATAAGTGTACCAAATGTGTGGATTGGTCAAAATGTGGATTAGTGTAGAAAACAGACAAATTCAACTCTGCTTTGTGTATCTAACAGAAGTTCCGTTATTCCACCTGCCGCTGATTGGAATGTTCAAGAAAAATTGCGTTTGCTTCAAACTAAATTAGTAACGAATGTTGTAATATTTAACTTACCATCTTCTCCTATTGATGATGAAATTCGAAAATATCGCATACTAGGTGAAATAATGGCACAATGAAAACAAAATTATAGGAAAACTAAGTGCAAGACTAACCACCGAAAATTCGCCAGTTTTACTGAAATTGAATGCACGGGAATATTCGTAGTCACTCGAAAACTTAAAATCAACTTCAGCAGAAGTGTGACGAATATGAAATGGATTATATGGTTAGATAAAACATATATATGCATATTTGCGTTCTAAGTAAATTGTAGAAGCAATGAAGAAGTTAAATTGGCATTACATTTTTTTCCCGTACACTTAAATGATGCTGATTCTTTTATGAAAAAGAATTTATGATGACTTTTCAATATATATATATATTAAATTAGTTATAACTGTTATTTTTTATTGAAGACCATGGCAAGATTTTTCTACTTTTATCATCATTAAAGGAAAATCTGCAAATCATTTATGCAATTCAAATTGCAATTTCAACTATGCAATAAAGAAAAGTTAACATGCTATTCAACATTATAACATTACGGTATCATGCGTAACATAATCGGTTATGTTATTTAACTTTTTATCTATAACAATTGTTCCTTATGAACTAAGTTACTAATCTATATGCATAATTCTCTTACGTGGCACACACACAAAAAAAAATGCTAGTCTTGAATCGCGTTTTGTCAGCACTGTACGATTGTTTGTTTACCACGGAGCCTCGCGCATCAATTGAATTTATACCGTTATTCGTTATTGGATGAAATTTATTGAAAAAAATGTATATTAGTCGAGCTGTTGCAGTTTGCAAACAACTTGTTGGGTATTCGATTTCCAAAGCAGCGATCACATTTCGAGTCAAAATTTGCTCAAAGTTTTCATTTTAATTCCAAATTGTTCAAGTTCTGATTCCAGAGGTACCGTATAACTTCTTTGTTGTACAACAAATTTATATTTGAAAAATATTTTTTTTTGGATTATCATATTTTGTTAACAATCTCTTCTGCCAGGACACATGTCTTCATTGATGTGAACGAAGCGAGTAAGTTTAGCGCTGCGAACTAATGAGGATTGCAATGCAATCCTCCGGGGGTTGGCGAGCGTCAGCAAGCAGGGGGCGGGCCCGCTAGTATTACATAAAACTAATAGTATTAATTTGAATTATTAATGAATATTTAAAATTTGTGAAGATTTTTCATCCTCAGGAAAAGTATATTTCGTATTAGATTTGTAGCAATTTATAAAGCTATTGCAAAAGTAAAATTTGCATTTTTTTCACTCAAAAATATGGTTTTCTCAGCCAATAAACATTAAATGAAATGTTAAAATATAGAAATTCTCTGAAGAAAATCCCATTCGAATGTGTTTCTGCATTTTTACAAATATCAGAAATCTAGTACGTTTGATTCTAAAATGTGTTTATTTGGGAGGAATTCTCAGGTTTTTTAATCTTTTGAGTTGGTAATATGCCCACATGCATTGTGTCATGCAGTGTTAGTCCTCCATTTTCTGGATTCGTTTCAGAGAAATACTTAAATAAAATATTAATTGAAAATAAACAAAATACTACTGCATTTTTAAACTATTATTTTTTTTTCATATCATGTGTATTCATTCTTAGATTTAAAATATGAGCGACATACATATTTTTACTTTTATGCATTTAGAAAAGAAAACAAAATCTCGATTATATTCTCTCGCTGGAGAAAACTCGTAACAATATTCTCCAAAAGATTATTACCGACAATTTCACATCTCTATATTTTAATGGAACTTTGCATACTGTATATTCTCACATTCATTAAGTGTCTGACTTCATCGCTCCAGTCGGTCTATACGTTTTCCCGTTTTACGTGTGGCTGTGTGTTGTGTAAGTATCACATAAATTTTATTCAATAGATTTAATTGAAGTGTTATATATTGTAGGAAGCATGCGTAGTTAGGGAATACATTATTTAAATTTCGTTTGCTTACATATTTAGACAAGTTTAATGCTGACATCTACCTATACAGGGTGGTCCCGAATTCATGGTACAAACTTTAATGGTAGGTACAGGACATTGTAACAATGATTTATTGTATAGGAATGTATAGTCGCAAGTGACGCGGTGAGGCGAAAACAGGGGAAATAACGGCCGAAAGGAAAAACAAAGATTTTATTGAAAGCGTTGTTGACAAGTGTCATGTTTACAGTAATTGTTCAAAATTGCGTCCACCAGTATCGATACATGCTTGACAGCGTCGGTGGAGCGATTGGCGTACACGTTCAAAGATGCCTGGTATTTCACGCACACCTGCAGCAGCTACAGATAAGCGAGCGACGAGATCCTCATCTGAGTCAACTGGAGTCTCATAAACAAGATGCTTTAGATGTCCCCATAAAAAGTAATCGAGGCTCGATAAATCGGGAGATCGGGGTGGCCAAGGGACTGGTCCACCACGCCCAATCCATCGAGTACCAAACGTGGCATTCAGGTAATTCCGTACATCAATGCTGAAGTGTGCTGGCGCCCCATCGTGCTGAAACCACATGCGGTTACGAATGGCGATCGGAACATCATGCAGCAGTTGTGGTAACACTTCTTTCAGAAAAATAAGATAGCTTCCGCCAGTGAGCCGCGTGGGTAGTAAGCATTGATGTACGGAATTACCTGAATGCCACGTTTGGTACTCGATGGATTGGGCGTGGTGGACCAGTCCCTTGGCCACCCCGATCTCCCGATTTATCGAGCCTCGATTACTTTTTATGGGGACATCTAAAGCATCTTGTTTATGAGACTCCAGTTGACTCAGATGAGGATCTCGTCGCTCGCTTATCTGTAGCTGCTGCAGGTGTGCGTGAAATACCAGGCATCTTTGAACGTGTACGCCAATCGCTCCACCGACGCTGTCAAGCATGTATCGATACTGGTGGACGCAATTTTGAACAATTACTGTAAACATGACACTTGTCAACAACGCTTTCAATAAAATCTTTGTTTTTCCTTTCGGCCGTTATTTCCCCTGTTTTCGCCTCACCGCGTCACTTGCGACTATACATTCCTATACAATAAATCATTGTTACAATGTCCTGTACCTACCATTAAAGTTTGTACCATGAATTCGGGACCACCCTGTATTAAAATTATCCATAATTTGTTAGTTTTGGAAAAGCTGGAATTCATATTGAGCATTGCGATTACTTGGAATTGTTTTACCAGTAGTGCTGAAATAGCAATCATTTTTGTAAAACTCATTTTAATGGAATTAAAATTGTAATTATTTTCACTTATTCTTTTTTTTTCGAAATATACAAAATGTCCGAATACTTGGGACTAATAACAGAGAGATTAAAACAGAATTTTATACTAGAACGAGGTAGAAATTAAACATTTTATGTTCAATGTCACTGAAGACGCATATTAATGTGCTGAACAACAGGTACTCATTTCGATTATCTCTCCTCAAACGGTTTGGGTTTAACGTGAATACATAATTCCTTTTTACTGAAAGAAGTAAAACCTGGGGCAACAGAAAGTCTTTTGAACCAAGACTAGGACTAATAGAATTTATTCAAAGTATTTAAAATTTTTGAAATAGGTTCTTTTAATTTGCTTAACATAACGATTAAACTCATTAAAACATGCATTTTTTCCTTGTTTTAGATAAAATTAATTGGTTCTATTGAAAGCTGCACTCTCATTAGTCAAGTAATACCATCATTTCCTTTTTAAAATGGTGGTGGATTTTCATTATATCCGAATAAAAAATGTATCCTTTAATGTGTAGCGCGTGCTCAAAGAAAATGAAACTCGTATTCATAGATCACATGGAGTTATTTTAAGTTTTGAATTTTTTTCGCTCGTGTTTAATTTTACATTAAAATTTATTTTGTAAGTTGGGAAAGCTAATGAGAACACGAGGTAAAAGACAATCATAAATTCAAATCTTTAGAATCTTTTTTATTTTTGCCAACTAGTTTTTTCATTATGATTTCTGTGGTTCCAAATTCAATTTGTTTAAATATTTTAGAATAAATTGTAATTCCTGTTCATCTTATGCAACAGCAACCACACAAACGATACTATAAACCTTTGCCGATAATTAAAGAATAATAGACTACAAAAATTGGTTGTACATTATTTTTTTAAATATTAAATAACCTTTGTAGTAATGATATAGAAGGTCAAGGTGTCCTGCTTTACGAGTTGAAATGAAAAAGCTGTGTTTGAGCATTTTTTTAACTGTTAAAATCGTGTTGAAATTCCACACAAAGTTATCTTTCTATTATAAAAGAAAAAATTTCAGTCTTTTTCAGGTTTATTCGCTTTATGATTGGTAGATAGCGAGTCTTATGGTTCAACAAGCTAATGAATTTGGTGCACGCGCAGACGATAAACACAGTTATAATTTTAAAATCATTTATCTATATAAATAAGAATAGAGTGTTTGTTTGTACATAGAATATTTTCGACCCATTTCAAGTTTTCTATCCGTTTTGGACCCTTCTGATGCCAAATCCACCTCTTGCGCGTTTGGTGCCTGTCTGTCTGTCTGTATGTTTGTGCTCTATATACGTACACACGGTTTCATATATTTTCATGGAAATTTTTGTACAGTGAGTATTTATCTTCATTTAGTGCGTGCTTTTGGTTGCGAAAGTCTATCTGTCCGTCTTTCTGTTCTGTGTTTGATTTTGTGTTTATGTAAGCATCACACACACGAATTGTACTCGAGATAATTGATTGCCAATGTATTTTATTTTATACATAATCTATTAGTTTAGTGAGTGCAATATTAAAAATTTCTTTATTATTATATTTAGATGAGTTTCATGCTAAAACACCTGAGTATGTATACTTAAATCAACCATAATTTGATAGTTTTTGAAAAGTTGGAATGTATATTAAGTATTACGATTACTTTTATTTGCTTTACAAGTACTGCTTAAAAAACCATTTATTTTTCAAAAAATCAATTTTTTTATGGATTATTTAGGATTTTCCATTTATTTCGAGTCTTCTTTGTGTTCTTTGCGCAATGTAGACGATTTCCGAATATATGGGACAGACGATATTTTTAAACTAACGGGAATAAAACGGGTTTATTTCGCTCAGAATTAATTTCGGATTTCTAAATTTTGTGCATTTTTTAGTTCTAAATTACGGCAACTGCGACATCAAGAGATAAAATGGAATCACAAATTAATATCTTTAGAACAACTTTTTCCCGACCTCTTTTATTTTGTTTTATTTCGTTGTTTTCTTTTATCTTCTGTTTTAAATATTTATTATTTCAATGAATAGTGTTTCTTTATCATCAGTAATTCAGAATAAAGCAAATTTTAAGTGTAACTATGCCATTATTGAAAGAATAATGCTGTCACTGAAATAATAATAATGTTTAAAAAATCCGAACTAGAACTTTTCAAACATAAAAAATTCTTTGTCATAATGACAAAAAAAGATTGCGAACTTTCACAATGTCGCATGCCGGATGCAAGAGTACCACTATTAAAAAAATATTGTTTTGTTAATCCAAAAAATCCGCCGTAAATCGTCGTTTTTATTAATTGAGTTGAACATGAAAAGAACTTAGGAAAGGGAATTTCAAATATCCCTCAAAAACGTTTTTTGTAGTAATAACCTTAGTGTCACCTTTCATAATTTTGTATCTTTGTCATACAACCAGTTTGCGATGTACGTGATATGTATTATATGAATGGATATGCATGTGTAGGATTTGTATTCTAAGTAAGTCGTAGAAATAATAAAGACGGTGAAAGGTGTTAAAATGTTACTTTATTCTGCGAAAGACATAAGTAATTATATATTTTGATCATCTTTTCAATCTAGAGTTCATCAATTCAAACCGAGTACGGTCGGGTATTTTGTTAGTTAATTCATAAAATTTCAGAGCACGCGCTATAAAGTTTGCAATGTTTTCAGAAGAACCGGCAAAATTCGGTCGCCGTTTCCATAGCAACAGTCGAATATGAAAATCTTAAAAAGTACTATTACAACAAACAACACGGATTGGCAAAAACATTTAAAATTATGATGATATTTCCTGTGAATTTTAAAAATATATTATGCTAAAATATTTCCTTTTTTGTGTGGAAATGAGATGCTTTGTTCTCGACATTTTTTAAAACATTTTGTTTTTATTTACCATATATTTCCGTGTGTAAGCCGTGAATTTTTGGAACGTTTTCTAAAGTTAAAGTACGGGGGTCGGTTTATATACGGATCTGCTAATAATCGACTTTCCTCTTTTTGAAGAATGGTAATCAGATTTTCTTCATAGAAATCATGAAAATGTCAAAGAGTGTTACAAAATTATTTTTCTGGCTCTTAAATTATGTCGGCATTTTTCTAGGAAAGATAAAATTGATTATTCTTGTCACTTATTCAATATACAGTTAACCAATTCTACCTACCGAGTTAGGTCAGGTAATTCTGCTAGGTAAAAATGAAAAGTTCTGAAGACCAATATTGTTGCCATTGAGGGTATTTAAAGAATACAAATAAAATGAAAAAACTTGACTTTTTGAAATTTACTTCACGAGACAAATATTAATACTCTCGCACATATTATAATTTAGAGTTAATAATTTACAAGCAAAATCTGATGTTGGATCGTTTGCAAATATTTCCAATTACGAAGCTGTGAAATTAAAGCTGTAAATTATTTGGCTTACGAGCAAAATGAAGTTTATTAGTTTTGGAGAAAAAAGGTTTGAAGAGTTGAAAAAATTAATTTTTGAAATTTACAGCTGCGTCATGAATTTGTTACAATTCCTTTAGTGTAAAATTTTTCAGGTAGAAGTAGACAATGTTTTCATAAGAATATTTTTTAAATATTAAATTCTTCGAACGTGAAAGAGTTGACTGCTTTTAAAAAAGTAGAAAAAAAATGACAGTGAAGTTACCTGAGGAAGAAATCTTTTGCTTTTATCGAAAGCCCTTTTTAACAGGCCTTAATTTGCATACCACTTCTGGAACAAATTTTTACACTTAACCAGCTGCTTAAAAATTCAATTAGCCTTTCGTTTTAGTGAAGCGACTGCTCAAAAGAAAAATACTTAAATTCAATGATGAAAGTTCAGAATGTGATAAAAAAAGCGTGTTTGTTATACTTTATGAAATATATTCTGCGTTTTCAATTAACGGTCGAATTATTCTAGTGCATTTCTAAATGATGTAATAGTGGTTAGGAAGTCAGTAAAAATGTGGAAAAGTTTTTGTAATGATCGCAGAGAAAATTGATTTCGAAATAATATAGTTTCCTTGTAAATTCTAGAGGCATTTTTTGTTAAGTTTAACATAGGGTTTGCCGTGGTTAAGTTTGTTTGCTCATTCTTCTAACAATCTACGAGATGCAAGTGGAAAACAAAGGACAATTGATGACAGTCCGGGATCAATCCCAAAGGGAAAGATCGAGGACTCGTCATTATGAACCACGGTTTGATGATTAGGTCAATACTCCAGCTGTCATACCACTTTTCAAACTGCCACACCACTCCTTTGAGGATTTTTGAGGCTAAAACAGATTTAACATGCACCTTCGTACACGATGGTTTTTGGTAGGATAGAGTTTCGAATTCGCAACTTAATCCGCTACTCTACCAAGTTGGCTACCAAGGCCCTCTTTTGGGATTGGTTTTTGACAAGGAATATTAGACCGTTGAGTATCTTCAGTGTGGTGTATATTCACCTACATACCCGACCCTTTGACAAGCAATTGCGTGGTAGGTAGGTAGCTATTTCAATTAACGTCACACTGGAGCAACACAACGGGCTATTGGCGACTGTCCGGGATCAACTTCCGAAGGGAAAGACACAACACCTAGTAATTTTCAACCACATTCAGATCACGAGGTCGCACATGAGTTAACACTCCACCTCTCAAAACTCCCACACCACGTCAACGGGGGGTGGGGATTTTCAGCCATGACAGATTTAACGTGCACAGCACATCTTTGTACATAACGGTAGCTCATTGGTTTCGAATTCGGAACTCTCTTCTTGCTTACACGCTACTGTTGGCGACGGTCCGGAATCAATACATAAAGGGGCAGCTCCAAGAACAACACCACGGTCATTTCGGGATATTATATAACGAAGGGGTGCCGTGAGAAAATTCTAATACTCTTTAAGGGTGCCACGACTTGGATCAGTTTGGGAACCCCTGGTATATAACGTACTATTTGTTAATCTAGACTTTTTTAAATGAAATACATAACTTGTTAATGTATCCAGTTGAGTCTGATTCCAGTGTATTACTTTGATGCAAAAACGCCACACTTTAAATAATCGCGTGGTATAAATCCTATGCGGTCTATTCTGACCTGTGGAATGGTAGCATTGAGTTCACACAGTAGGTGTCCTGGTGCCGACAGGACACTTTAATTGACCGGAAGTAACCCATCACTGTCCGCATTAGCTCGTACCTCTAGTCACCCTATCCCGTTACTAAGTCCCAATCCCAATCGACATCACCGTGAATGGTGGAGACATGCTCACGAATCAATCTAGGCTCAGAATTGTGAGCTGCCGATGCGAAATGCGAATTTCTTTTGTTTCCTTATAGATTTGTTTTTCAAATTAAATTTGCATCGATTTTCTTTCCGCGCTTTGTTCTACAGGGTTGTATCAGTCACGAATATCTACGAATACGTAGAATCCTTTATCAACCGACTAGCTGTATAAAACGACGTTGCTCGGGTTTGAAATATGACCGCGGAAACAAATATGCAAAACAAATATGACCGCGACATCTAAAATATGATTGCGACATTTCCCTGTGTTAACTCAAATACATAACCCCTGTAGAACGTGTTTCCTATCGCGACAGCTAAAATATACCCGCGACATTTCCCTGTGTTAACTCATACACAAACCCTGTAGAACATATTTCCTTGTCCATGTCCATTTAATGCAGGAAAACTAACTTTAGATTTTAAAATTTTTTAAATTGGGGTTTCGAGCGGCACGTTTAGGACTTCCTGTGTGCCTATTTTCATGGCTACAGGTGGGTCTGCAGAAAGGAAACAAATAGCCTATGTTTTCCGCAGTGTTCTGAAGTATAAATGTACCAAATTGGGTGTTCATTGGTCAAACAGTGTAGGTAATGGTAATTTTAGTGAACATCGTACTAGAGCAACATACCGGGCTATTGACGACGATCCGGGATCAGTCCCTAAAGGGAAAGATCCGAGGAGAACACCTCGTAATTTTGAACCACGGTCAGATGACGAAGCAACACCTGAGCTCAAACTGTGTAGATTTATAAAGATAATGTATATGCACACGCAGACATCCTTTTTATGTACACTCTATTAAAAAAATCGACGCACCAAGAAGTTGTCCGATTGCGATTAAAATGGGTCAATGGGAAGAACATACAGAGAAAAACAAACTATTCAAATTTCAGAACAATTGTATGATTTATTTCAGTGTTTGACCGTTACAAAGTCAATAAGGCGTTGACATAGCAACACGCGCCGTGTGCGGCCGGACATTATCTTGTAGAAAACTAAGTCCGGGTTTCGCAAAAGGAACGGTAACACAGCCTGTTGTAGAATGTCGTCTGCGTTCCGCTGTGCTGTAAGTGTGCCAGTAATAACTAGCAAAGGGCTATCAAAGTTGACAGTACACCAGACCATAACGCCCTCTTGTGGATAAGTGTGGCGCATATCTGCACGCTGCCCTGGACGTCTCCCGACTCGTCTGCGGTTGTCGTCAGGACACAGTTGGAAACGGGACTCGTCAGTAACGACAATACTTCCTCAGTCAGCGCCGTTCCAAGCCTCATCGACCTTTTGTTATAGAGGACCTTCTTTTGTTATTGAGTATACATAAAAGATAGAAGATATAGGAGAATAGGAAGTTTTCTATATTAGTAGTACAATAATTTTAATAATAACTTGCTTGTTGTATGGTTACATGTATGTATCTGTTAAAACTGGGCTCCTATTTTGTAATAGTTATTTTTATTTAATCTGCATATGTATTGAGCGATATACATTATACTAAATATTATTTACTGACTTAAATCAACAAAAAACCTTCACAAATTTTTTCACGTGTCGGGATTAGAAATCGGAAAGATGCGAATTGGATACTCAATTCAACCAATAAGTGGGACTGGTGCACGTAAAATCTGTTGTTGCTCCGAGTGCCCTCACTTTGACATTGTGTGGAAGTTTGGAAAATGTGGTGCCATCTCCGAAAAAGGTTCAAAATGACGAGGTCCTTTGATCTTTCCCTTAGCGATTGATTCCGAACCGTCGCCAATAGCCCGTTGCTCTTTGCATTAAATCTAAAAAATAAAAAAAAATGTAGTGTTTCCAGAATTATATTTTTATGGCGTAAGAATCCATTTACAAATACCTATAATGCAGTTAAGTTTACCGAATTATGAGCAGTTTATTCGAATTTAGTCTGTCAACAAATCACATCATAACCCAAAAACTCAACAAAATTGGTAAAATTTAGCTCCTAATCTAAAATTGTTTTATCAGACGATAGTAATAATTCTATAGAGAACGGATATGCGTATCAACTCCTCAGAGAGTTTTAACTATGTTAAAAAAATAATACTCTAAAGGAATAAGGAATAATAAGGAAATTAATAAGGGGAGGAATGTGAGAAGAGCTAAATTTTTACTTGACTGGTAAAAGAAATCGTATGAGCTTTTATCTCAAAAATTTTAAATAGTGGTTTATCAAGCGATAATTTAATATATTATCAAAAGATATTATGTTCCAAAAATAGGAATGTGGCGAAAGTTCAAATTTTACAGTTTTGTGAATAAACGATATTGGATAGAAATAATTTTTAACTTTTTATTTGTTCTTCATAAAAGGTATAATTTTGTGACAATATTTATATGGAATTTTAAAAATCAACCAAAGTTTTAATCCAAAAACCTGTTTTCCCGTTTCGAGTCTTTGATTTCTACATTCTTTCGGTGAGTCCCACTGAGTAATTATAATCGATAGAAATAATGAGAAATGTCCACTTAAGCGTATTAAAGTGTAGGATGGTTTCCATTTGTTCGTTTCTTTGCACGATCTGTAGCCATCCAATTAGAATTAGCATTAACGAGTTCAAAAGTATGATTTATAAACAACCTTCAGAAATGTATCCGGTGAATAACGAAATATTGTTTACCAACAGCTGAAAGCGTTATTTCTATTTCGTGTATTTATGTAAAAAATGAACTGAAACGATTTGAATATATACTAAAAAGGGTAAACTATAGCTGCGACTACATGACCCCGCAGGTGTAAAAGAAACTGAAACTATTAGAAGATGGTAGGTATTTTAATTAACGTCACACTGGAGCAACACAACGAGCTATTGGCTATAGTCTGGGATCAATCCCCAAAATGTAAGATCCGAGGACCTACACCTAATCCTTTTGAACCACCGTCAGATGACGAGGCAACACCTCAGCTGCCACTTCCATTTTTCAAATCACCACACTACACCAATGTGACCATTTGAGGCCACGACAGATTTAACATGCACCAGCCCCTCTTTGTGCACGACTGTCTGTGGTTGTTTTCGAACACGCAACCCTCCAGTTTCTAATCCGTTACTCTTCCAACCAGATTACACCGGCTCACTATTTGAAGAAATACAAATTAATAATCGTTTCAGTTACTATTTTCAAAATTTGAAATACTTTTCTTGAACTTTGGTTGTCGATACAACAAACTCTGGGTTTGAATCCAGCATTGAGCATGGTAGTTAAGTATTTTAAATGACGTCACACTACATAAACACTACGGGCTATTAGCGACAGTCGACAGATTTAACGTGCACCAGCACCCACATATATATGATGGTCTTCGGTTGCATCGAATTTTGAACACAAAACTTTCCGGTTGCTAATCTGCTATTCTCCCAACTGGGCAATCGCTTCCCTAAGAAAATAATGGAAAAGATTTCAAACGAAACTTGCTGATGAAAAGGGCATAAAATCTAGTTATAAGAAAAATTGGGAATCATTTTTCTTCATATTCACCAAAAGTTAAGCTTCTAAAAGAAGCCGAAGCTAAAATATTTGTCTATCTTCTTCGCAAATCTGAACATTTTAGTATTTTAAAATCTTAGGACTAAATATTGGATCGGAAGCAGAAAATATAGTGCTAAATTGGATAAACCCAATGGTCTCTTGTATCTTAAGCCATTTGCAAATGAAAGGAAATTACCTCCAAATGAACTGGATTTTCCAATCGAAGGAAGAGTAAGGAAGTAACACACCGATCAAAATTCAATTGTTCCAAAGGTGTTCGAACAATTCGAATGATTACTCCTCCTCTAAACTAATTTACAATTCCTTAGAGGCCAGGATATTGGTTTAATTACTTTGTAGCACTATTTTGTAATCAGTATTTCAACTGTTAATTTACGAAATAGCTGTGAATTCAACTGGAGGAAATCATTAATGTCTTGGTTTATGAGATTGATTGTCACTGTAAAACTGAATGAACCACAAAGAAAACGGGAAGGTAGTTGAATTAACGTCGCAATGGAGAACAATAAGTAACAAAAACATGAAAACCAAGATGAACACTCCGAAAGAAAGAACATGAAAGACATTACAATATAAAATCAATAATAGAGAAAGTTAATGTAGAGTATCAAATGCAAGTTGGTACAGAGTGTCCTAAAAGTTCCAGTACTGACGATTCTTGAATTTATTATACAAAATCAACAAACTTTGAAACAATTATTTTTATGCTAATGGTGAAAAGCACTTTTAACATAACGTAGGAAAGAAATTTGGACTTACATTTACAATAAATGTTTAAAATTTCCTCCCTTTTCTTGGAGGCAAAGCTGAAGTCGTTTGCGTATATTTTTAGAAACACGTTTCAAGATGCTGGGATTGACTTCTTTTATCCTTTGAGTAATGGCAATTTTCAGATCACCTATTGTTTGGTGATTATCTTCATAAACTTTGTTCTTTCAATATCCCCCACAGAAAACAGTCTGGGATGCGCAGATCAGGGAACGAGGTCGGCAAAAGTTTCTTGAGATCAGTCGATCGATAAAAAAATATTGAAGCATCCCCGAGGTTTCATAATTTGTATGGCAGGTTGCAACGTCTTGTTGGAACCAAGAGTCTCTTTCATTGACTTCTAATAATGCAACAAATTGTTGAATAAGTTGATATAGCGAATCTTTACTCGGTATTGCATCATTTGGATATTTATGTCGCCAAAATTCTCTTTCCATCTTTCATATGATTTACATTCCAAATAAGCCTCAAACAGCGCAATTTTCTGAATGCGTGATAAATTCATCTTGCAATGAGGAACAAAATGACGTGGAACTTTATTATCGCACAACTTAAAAGCGAAGAAAATCAAACGATAAAAATTAAAGAGTGGATAAAACTATAAGCAGGCGATAAAATTTAATAATTAAATAAACATGGGCAATAATTTTTTTTATAAAGTTGGAGTACGGTAACGTTTAGGACATCCTGTAGATAAGAATTTTTATTAACGTCGCACTGGAGCAACACAACGGGTTATTATAAAAGCGTAATTCAAGATGACAAGAATAAACAATTACGTGCGAGTCACCCACGAAATAAATATTTAAATACTGAAAGATTTTCACTAAATGTTGGTAGTTGACTTTACGTCACACTGGTGCACCTGATATTACGTTGCATATTATACCGGATCAATCCCGATAGGGAATATTCGAGGACAACAACTCGTCAATTTGAATCATAGTCAGATGCCCGGTTGCTGGTGTACCCCTTTTTCCAAACTGCCACGCCAACGTGTCGACCTTTGGGGCCACTACAGAGATACCGTGCACCTGCCCCCACGTCTACGACTCTCTGTGGTTGTATCGAGTTTCGATCCTCTCTTTGCTTTTGCCCGATAATAGTACTAACGGGACTAAACCGGATCCTTGGTGTAATTCATAATAAAATTTTTCAACATTTATTTGCTTCTTTTGCAGAGCAGAAAAGACTGACACTTGAAAGACGTGTATTACAACGTCGAAAATTTAGGGCTATTAATTTAAAAGCAAAATCAGACTTAGCTGTGGTGATTGATTGCTCTTCTATTTAACGTTAGCTTGCTTGGCGTTGCGATTAAATTAATCGTATCCAAAACTTCGTTTTTTTTTTATTCCCTGTCAAAAGCGGTATTTCTTGTCAGAAAATATTCAGTTCCATAGAAGTTTTTATTACATGAGTAATTGGTAATTTAAATTAATGCAGGAATCGAAAGCAACTTTACGGGCTATTGACGATGGTCTGGGATCATTTTCTCTAAGGGAAACGTCAGAGAACAACATCTCGTCATTTTGAACCACCGTCAGATGACGAGGCAGCAACTGAGCTGACACCCCACTCATCAAACTGCCACACCGACCCAACGTGAGGACTTTCGGCTACAACAGATTAAAGGTGCATCAGCCGCCTCTACAACATACGCTTACAAACACCTATGCACTGACCTGGATTCGAACCAGGAATTATCCGATGTAGCGGCTAAAACTTTAACCACGAGACCGGTTAATCAGATTTTATTAAATGGATCGGTGAGGTATTTAACTAAAGTCGTACTGGACCAACGACTATTGACGACGGTCCTAGATAAACTCCCAAAGAGAGAGATACGAGGTCAACACACGCCTCGGTTAGATGACAAGGTCAGACCTGAATTGCCACCCCACTCTCCAAATTTCCACACCTCGTAAACGTGAGGACATTTGAGGCCACGACCTATTTAACAAACACCATTCCCTTTTGTACACGACTGTCTTAGGTTGGATTCGAACGTACAACTCTCCGATTGCAAGTCCGATACCGGTTACCGCGAGTAAATGGGATAGAAATAATCGATATGATGGTCTATATTATATTATATAATCTATATTATACTATATTTTGTTATGGATTGAATTTCGTTGGATAAAATGCTACAAGGCATTTAAAAATTGGTTGAAAAATATAGAGTACTAGCCACTGCGTTGCCAGAAAACGCTGTCCATCACAATTCTTTTCTGGGGCTGAGGTGTGACCACTGCTCACTAACGCTCGCTAACCCACGGTGATTGCTACATATTCCCACTTGGTTTTCTTTACAAACGAACTCCACAGGCAACGCTGTGTTGACCTCCGAGTGGCTATTATCAACAACGTAAATCAAAACTCGCTAGAATAGGAAAACTTACCATGGTTCCCAAAGCATCAGGACGAAAATCGATTGTGACGTCAGCGGTCAAAAATCCGCTTTCTTTCGCGGTAGGGGTGACGTCATATCACGGGAAAAAAGAACGAAAGGTGTAAAAAAACTAATAAATATTTTTTTAAATGTTCTTACATTTTAAAATTCAGGCGCTACACAAAAATTGCAAAAAACAAGGACTACCTGTGTGCCAAATTTCATCATGGTAAGTGCCATAGATTCGTCAGGACACTGCGTAAAGAGACACAGACAGAGAACCACTTCGTTTTATAAAAATATCTAGATATTATTTACTATAGGTATACATACCACGAGGTGTTCACCACAATAATTAATTTTATTTGAAAAATATAGAATTCAATTTATATACAACACAGCGTCACACACACTCAGAGTACGATAGGACGTATGTCAAAAATTCCATTTCTTCTTTTGTTATTGTTATATGTGGCATTTTGTGATTTACACCTGGTGGCAATATCTCTTAGGCCATCAGCGGATCCATTAAAAGTTACAATCAAATGTATATATCAATAATAGAATCAAATCATAAAGAAAATTTTATTTTTTACGCTCTCCTGAAAAATGCAGCTTTTAGATGCACGACCTTTCGCACTTTGAGTGACAATGTTGCTTTTCCTTTTAAATGCAATAAATGTTTTGCTTTGAACTTATGGCTTCACATATTACACTCAAAAGAAAAAAAAAATCGACGCACTAAAACGGAGTTGTCCAGGTGTTGTGCCGGGCTCAATCGACTTGAAACGGTGCTGACTGGGAATATATATACTTTCGTGAGGAGTCCCATTTACAACTGTGTTCTGACGACAACCGCAGACCGGTCCTGAGACGTCCAGGGCAACGTGGGGATCCTGCCTTTGTTATAGCAGGCCACACATAACCACGACAGGGCTTAATGTCTGGGGTGTCATCTTCTTTTATATCCCTTTGGTAGTTATATCTGACACACTTACAGCACAGCGGCACACAAACGACATTCTACAGCCCTGTGTTACCGTTCCTTTTGCGACACCCGGACTTAGTTTTCTAAAAGATAATGTCCGGACGCACACGGCACGTGTTGCTATACCAACGCTTTACTGACTTCCAACGCCTTATTGACTTTGTAACGGTCAAACTTACCTTTTAGCCGATTACCTTTTAGCCGATTAAACCTTTTTAGCCGACCAACCGGTCTAGTGGTTAAGGTGTTGGCCTCTGGATCGGAAGGTTCCTTGTTCGAATCCGGGGTCAGGGCATGGATGTAACTGTGCTGTCCTTAGTTAGGGGTAGTGATGGTCGCCCATTGGGTGCCCCTTCACAAATGACCATCGCTTCCCGGCCTTGCAGTGGCCTATGATTAGCAATCGAGTGCCCGCCGTAATATATATATAGATAAAAAAAACGATCAAACTCTGAAATAAATCATACAATTGTTCTGAAATTTTAATTCCCATTGACCCATTTTTATCGCAATCGGACAACTTCTTGGTGCGTCGATGTTTTTATAGAGTGTATATAAAAAGGATGTTTGTGTGTGTATATATATTATCTGTACAAATCTACACTGTTTGACCAATGAACACCCAATTTGGTACATTTATACTTTAGAAGACTGCAGAAAACATGGTCTTGTCTTCAGACCCATCTGCAGCCATGAAAATAGGCACACAAGAAGTCCTAAACGTGCAACGCGAAACCCCAATTTTATTTCTGGCACACTTGCATCACAACGTAGACAGCATTGTATGACCGGTTTTGGTACCGTTCCTTACTTTTCAACACGATAATGCCCGTTCCGACATGACACGTGTTGCTTTGACTTGTCTTAAAGCTTTCCCAACGCTTCCTTGGCCAGCTAGGTCTTCTGATCTCGCTCCCGTAGAGCACATTTTGGACTTTATGGGAAGGCGTATGTTAGGAATGTTGACCATTTATCATGAGAGTTGGAGACAATTTGGCAAGAAATTCCCTTGGACACCATCCGGGAACTTCAGCCCATGCCATCCAGGACAGAGGTGGACCGACGCATTATTGACAACCTCCTTTTGTAACGGTCAAACTCTGAAATAAATCATTCAATTGTTCTGAAATTTTAATCGTTTGTTTTTCTATATATGTTCTTCACATCCACCCATTTTTATCGCAATCGGACAACTCCTTCTTGGTGTGTCCATTTATTTTGTTATAGAGTGTAGTACAAAATATCTTTCCACATTTCCCGAGACCTTAATGGGAAATTAATGAAAAACATAGAATTAACCGAAAGAAAACCCGATTTTTGGAATTATTAACAACTCCCAGTCGACGTGGAATTCTTTTATCCCGATTAAAACTCCGATACGAAATATTTTGCTTCCTTGAAAGAAGCACTGGGGCGATCCGCCATGTTAGGAACACACGCCGTATGCATTATGCATGGAGAGGGGACAACTACAGATTTCCTACCGCTCTTGTCGGCATACTGATTAGCGACGAGCTGGGTTTTACGACTCTGCGAAACGCAGGGGAGTTTCTTCGTTAAGATGCGATTAGAATTTCTAACACCTCCGGAAGTGGAGGGGAAATTAACGAGGATTTACTTATCGGTGAGTGGGATTGTCGGGTTTTAGCAACTTTATGATCGAAGAGATGGGCTTTACGTGATAAACTCCGAGTCGTGGTTCAAAATGACGTGGCGTTGTCCTCGGTTCTTTTCCTTAGGGGATTGATCCCGGACCGTCGTCAATAGCCCGTTGTGTTGCTCTAGTACAACGTTTAATAAACTTACTTACCTTATCTACCGAGCCGCGGTTGGAAGAGTAAGATACTAGTACCCGGAAGTTTGCGAGTTCGAACTCGCACCAACCACAGACCGTCATGCACGTAGGGTCTGGTGTTTGTTAAGTCTGTCGTGTCTTCAACGCCTTGACGTTGTCATGGTGTGGAGGTTTGGAGAGAGAATGTAGAAATAGAGTGGAAGGTAGGTATTTGAATTAACGTCGCACTGGATCAACACAACGGGCTATCAAACCCGAAGGGAAAGATCCATGGACAATGCAATGTAATTTTAAACCACGGTCAGATGGCGAGGTGACACCAGTCGCACTAACTAAGTTTGTGCACGTGTACTTGAAACAATGGGTTTTATTTTTGCGACTGAGAAATCGCTCGACTAGAAATCGCAAGGGGAGGCCTAGCCTTAATGGTTAGGTGCAAGCAAATGTGTTGACCTCGATCTGATGTTGTCTTCCTATTTTTCCCTTCAGAATCGATCCCGAACGTCACCAATAGCCCGTATGTTTCTCAAATGAAACGTAATTCAAATACCTACTACCTTATATAATATACTAGCCACTGAGTGGCCAGCCCGGCGTTGCTCGTGCCCGTGGCGTAAGGTATTAAGCTGGTGTACAATTTTCTGCAGATTTCCAATCCGTTGAAGCTATATTCAATTAAAAAATTATTTATTTAAAGAAAATCATATTTTTTGGTATCAATCTGAACTGAAATTTTCCGCAGATTTCAAATCCGTTGAAATTTTTGCTCCTTCTTTAACGGTCTTGGGGATAGAAAAAAGAACTTTGACTTCAGTTAAAAGATTTATCGTCTGGCTGGGTTTTCAATCGCGAAAAATCAAAGCGGAAACGAAAAAATTAATTTTCTCCGCGTTCTGCGGTTGAAAAAAAAAATCTTGCATGATTCCAAACCCTGACTGCAAGGTCGCATGAGTACAAAAAGTTATCCGCGTTTGAAAAACCGATAAGAATAAAACTATGAAATTAATTTAAAATTCTAGATTGAATTTTAAAATTCGCCGCAACCCAAAAATGGCAAATAATTCGGACTACCTGTGTGTCAAATCTCATTGCTGTACCATAGAATCGTCAGGATTTTGCGGCCCCAAACAAACATACAAACACTTCCTTTTATAATATTAGAGACTAGCAGGCTAGCACGGCGTTGTCCTTGACAGTTATTTTCGATTCCTTACTGATACTGAAAACATATGAAAAGATACTGAAACAAAAAAAAACAAAAAAAAACAATAATGTTAAGAAACAGTTCCACCTCTATTCGATATAACACGGGTTACATTTGAAAAATTATTTGTTTGAAGAAAATTACATTTAAGGTTTGTAGTGCAAAATTTTCCACAGATTTCAAATGCGTTGAAATTTTTCCTCTATATTTGACGATCGCGAGTATAGAATACCTCAAACAATCCTTGACCGTGACAAAGCAAGAAAGTTATGCTTATCAATAAAGGAAACGAAAACAAGTTTTCGTCAATTGAGAAGTTGTGACGTCAGTCCTGCGGGTGAACAAAGGATGTGGGAAGATGGTAATAAAGTAATTTTAAAATGTTGATTAAATTTTGAAATTCGGGCTTCGAGTAAAGGTGACAATTAAGGGTCGTTACTAGCCACGTGGCGATTGAATGTGTGAATGTGGAGACTGAAAAATTTTGCTACAGTCGCCACACTTTCTTAAAAACATTAGTTCACATGGTGGAACCTCCGATTATACGTTTTTTTTTTCTGAGAACGGAAAAAAAAAATAATAAAAAAAATAAAATAAATAAATAAATAAAAAAAGTCGGGACACAAACACGCATATATACACAACCGTACAATAATGGACCGGACAGCAAGATGTGATGGTATAAGGGAAATAATACATGCTTTAATAGGGGGATGGTCACCCACGTGCTGCAATTACACTAGCAACCTTTTTGGGCATACTTTCAACAAGGTTTTGATACACAGCCATGGGTATTTGTGTCCATTCCTGCTGCAAGAATGTCGCCAGCTCAGCTGGAGATTTCGGACGGGGTTCCCTGGTCCGTAAGCGTCGCTCTAACTTGTCTCACAAATGTTCTATGGGGCTTAGGTCGGGACACTGAGCAGGCCTGCGAAGACGTTTGACATCCATATCTCGATACCACTGCTCGACAGAGGCTACAGCATGACACAGATCGTTGTCGTCCCGAAAGTAATAGTCGTCCATTCCATAACGACTGAGTGTAGGAAGAACCTGATTGTTCAAATTGTTCATGGAGGCCATTTCCCAGGCCGTACCACGAAAAAAAAAAACCAAACAAGTAGTCAGATTTTATGCAAATCCGCTGGCGTCCGGTCCGTTATTGTAGCGTAGTGTATTAGTTGTTGTTTCGTTATCTGACCGTGGTTTTCTCAGTTCTTTCCCTTTGGGATTGATCCCGGATCATCGCCAATATCCCGTTGTCACGCGCCTGTGCGACGATTCCTATTTACCGATATACGTACCCATGCATTCCAGACATAACTGGTTTATAAAGGCACAATTCGCCATTAAGTTAACAAACAACGTTTATTCTGGAATTATTTTATCGGACCATAAAGACAAACATAATTTACGCAGAAGTATTCTTACAATTTAAATTAATGATAAGTAAAAGAATCTCTTAAATGTGTTCATAATCACTGTTGCTCCAATTTTTGTTTTTTCGGTTTATGCCATATATTTTCATGCATGTTCGTGAGGTCTCAAGGAAATATCCGAATCGGATATTCAATTTTTTTGAATATTTCAGCAATCAGGATTCTATAAAAGAAATTTATGGAATCAATCCCTCTCCTGCAATGTCCTTCCCCCCCCTGCTTAATGGAATGGAAAACATGACATTCCTCGTACCACATCACCATTTCATCCTCATTTATTATACCATTCTTCTATTCTTGTGACAGTTGAAGAGGTCTCGTCATGTTAGATGGCGAACTATGACTTTCTGCTTTGCAGGGTCATGCTTTGACAGGTCATTGGACTTGGTCCTGATTCAGGTCACCTAAAAATGCGTTGCTTGTAAGAACTGAGCTGGTCTGTGCGATTCCCGATCCTATAGTTAATGCCATTTAGTATTCTGTCTGATTTCAAGAATGCTTGCGTTACAGTTTAGTGGTTTGTTTTGACCAAAAACAAAACGACGAAACCTCCCAAATGCATATAAAACACATTTGTTTTACTGGGATGAACACTATATACTGCATTAATGGTTTTGTATCCCTAGAATATGGGCTCTGCGAAAAGGGAAAAATGGAATCCACTTAAAAGGTTAGGTAGGTATTTATTTGACGTAGCTGTGGTGCGCCACAACGGTCTTTTGGTGACAATCCGGAATCATCCCCGAAAGGAAAGATTCGAGGACAACACCATTTAATTTTAAAACGCTGTCAGATGATGAGACCAACACCTAAACTGGCACCCTACGCTCCGCACAACTGTAAAGAAGTCATTTGTGGCCACGACTGTATTAACGTGAACCAGCCCCCTTTGTACAGGATTGTCTTTGATTGGATTCCAATTCACCTCTTTCTAGTTGTTTACATGCTGCTATTGGCGACGGTTCGGGTTCAAAACCCAAAGGGTAAGCTCCCATCCGATGACGAAGTCACACCTTAGCTGGATTAATTTAGATATTATAATTTATTTATTATTTTATTATTTTTCACTTCAAGGTCATCCCGGCGTTGAATGTTATGTTTAGTTTCCAAAGCAAACCAAATGGGAATGCGTTGCAATCATCGGAGTTTGGGTAGCGTAAGCGAGCATTGGTCACAAATGACACCCACGAAAAGAACTCATCGGCAAAGTGACCAGAATATATATATATATATATATATATATATATATATATATATATATATATATATACTAGCTGACCCGGCAAACGTTGTTTTGCCTTATAAATTATTTCTAGTTTCTAGATAAATTCTAGTGTAGACAAAAAGTAACTTCTTATTATAAGTGTGTAAGTATGTGGTATATGCGTGAAATGGGCATGGAGCGCTATGAACGATAAGGGAATATCAAAATAACAAACGCCAACAGCTAGTGTATCTTCTGATTGTTCTTGACGCAATTGCTGCATGCTCACACGTGCATCAGCATCGGCCAGGATTATAGCGAAAATATTAGTTTTGTGAAAAAAAATTTGAAACAATAGTTGTAAAAAATTCAAATAATTATGTAAAAAAAGTATACTTACAACACAAAAGCCGTTGTTGGTTGGAGCTCGTGACACGTGTTGAGTACTTTTAAGGTTATGTAAATTACTTGTTTAACTAAAACTTGATTAACTGAACTAATCGTGCCAAATACACGCGAGGCAAATTTTAAGAATCTAAGATTGGTAACACTAAGCATATATCAGGATTAAACTTTAATAATAAAAATAAATGTTTATTTTCTTTTAAAAAATTTTAGATTTTTAATCGAAGTACAGTTAAAAACACTATAATTGATCAGTTATCGAGCGGGATGAAAAATGATTAAATTACTAAAATGGCCATAAAAAATAGGGGTTGGTGATAAAAAAGTAAAAATTAAGGGTTGTATGTATTTTTTAATGCCACATTATAAAAAAATAAAAACAAAAAATTTCGTCAAAAAATTAAAAAAAAAAAATTTTAAGGGTGAACAACCCTTATCACTTAGGGGTATGGAAAATAGATAGTAGCCGATTCTCAGACCTACTGAATACGCATATAAAATTTGGTAAAAATCGGTAAAGCCGTTTCGGAGAAGTACGGTAACTAACATTGTGACATGGAAATTTTATATATTAGATATATATATATATGCGCAAGTTTTCGGAACTCACAGTTCAGCGGACACTGTTGGATATGGAACTGTGCAGCAGACGTTGCCTCTGTTGACCAAGCGTCATCATCAACTACGCCTACAGTTGGCCCGGGATCATCGAGACTGGACCATGGATGACTAGAATAGAGTTGCCTAGTCAGATGAATCCCGATTTCTCATTCATTACGTCGATGGCCGTGTCAGGATACGCCGTATGCCAGGCGAACAGTTGCTCCCCTCTTGTACAGCAGGTCATACACAGGTTGGTGGTGGCGGTATTATGCGTAGGGGGACGTTCTCATGGGCATCTCTGAGACCCATAGTTCTGGTAGAACAGGCCATGAACGCTTCGAACTATCTGAACATCATAGCAGATCAGCTGCACCCTTACTTGGCGTATGTGTTGCCAACTGGAAATGGAATCTTCCATCAGGACAACGCCCCATGTCACAAGGCTCGGATTGTGTTGGAGTGGTTCGAGGAGCATACTGATGAATTCCACTTAATGCCCTGGCCACCTAACTAGCCGGATCTTAATCCGATAGAGAACATTTGGGGTGTCATGGAGCGGCAGCTCAGAGCTCAAACACCAAAATGTCCGAATATCTCGCCTTTGCGTGACCTCTGCTTAGACATTTGGTACAACCTATCTCCAGTCATGTACCAAGAACTTGTGGCATCTATGCCCAGGCGAGTTGCAGCTGTTTTGCAGGCCAGAGGAGGCGCAACGCGTTATTAAGTAGTTGGTCATAATGTTTGGCCCTTTTTTATTATATATCATCAACCCAATCAGCTATTTTTCCAACCGGGTAACCGTGTGAGTAGTGACGAAACAGCAAATTTCTCGACTTGGAAATTCTGTGTCACTCGAAGAGTTAAGCACTTATCTTTGCAGAACCAATAAAATTCCAAGTGACCTCACTACACAGAGCGACCCCCCCCCTAATAAAATACCGCTCTCTCGAAAAGATGCAATCGGGTGAACCACCTCATCTCGCAACACGCGAAACATCAAACCCAGATCATTTTATTATTACGTTTCAGTAAACTCCAAACCATCGTCTCTCGGCGATAAGGCAAAAGATAATGGCATTCCATCCCATCCCCCAACCCTTCCCATTCCAGACGAAAACAAAACGAACGACCCTCTTATCTCGAAAGAACCCCCGCACGCGAGAGAGACAAAACAGGCACTAAACTTGCGAAATAAACCCCGCGCGCACGCGGTGATAATTCCCGAACAGTCCAAGCGGAATGATGAATTTCCGAATCATTTCCTCGCCGAATCCCACTTAGCGGATGAAAGACTGGAGCAAGCGATTTGCATTCTCCCCCTTACGTCACTTCCGGGTTTCTGAGCGAAACAATTAGAGGAGACGTCTTAGGTTGCTTCCGATTGCCAGATGCACGGGCTTCGACGCAGAGGGTTGGTTGGTTTTTATTGCCGTATTTGGGAGGATGCTGTGCCGGCAGATCCAGAAGGTTTATTACCGATAGTGGTAAATAGTAGGGTTTTATCGCTTTTTAATGCTCCTGCGATGGGGAGCCCAAAAGAGAACCGGATTACCAATCGAAGGTTCGCTAGTTCGAAACTGATTCCAGCAGTTCGTATACTCGAGACATGGCATTCGAGTTTTCTGTATTCCATATTTATAGCTGCTTTGCTGTTACATTTTGTTGCTGAGCTAGACACTTAGGCCCGGTGCACACATCCGGTGTTTCAACGTGCGACACCGAAGCCCAACTATGCACACATAACCGTGAAATGACGCACGAACTCATTTCGCGCCATTTGCGATACATATTCTATCGAAGAAAACGTATTTATTTCGCTTACTTGGTGTAAAAAAGGATATTTTGGAACAAAATAGACGTTACTGGATACAACCATTTATTAATTATTATTTATATTCTATTTGTTGATGAAAACAAGGTACTTAAGAACGGAGACGCATGTGCGGCGATCTGCGGCGCCGTGGGGAACTGCGGTACAAATTGCACGCAAGTTGGACGTGCGTCGTCCCAGTGGCGCTGGATGCATGTGTGCGCTGCTCCATTGGATCTAATGTATCTCAGACCGCACTTGCGTTACTGAGTAGATGGTCATAAAGTTTTCGTTCTTCAGGGTATAAAATAATGTTGTTAAGAAAGTGTGGCGACTGTAGCAATATTTTTCAGTCTCCACTTTCAAACATTTAGTCACCACGTGGCGACCGTTAATTTTCACCTTTATACCGAGGTCCCTTGGTGTCACGGGTGCAGGCCAACGTCGTACACATACAACTGGCATCGGTTCCAAGAGTTCACTATGAAGCCGTGTGATAACATGTACAGAACCATGTTTGAGTACAAGGTCCACATGACCCCCACCTCACCACAACCGCCACACATTTGGAAATTGCTTATTTGAAATATATACTGCTACTTATTGTCCTTTCCCTTATAAATGTCGAACTGGTTCATGATCTTCAAGATTACTCCGCAGCGAAGCACGGGTTACTTACAGCTAGTCCTATATAAAAAACTTTCCTGAAGCTCTAAGAAAGAAAAATCGTATAGAGGTGTGAATATATTTAAGTACTTATGCTAACAAATTACTCATGTGGTACCCTAGCATATTGATTTTTTTCTGAAATATCTAAAAGTGCTAGATTGATATGTAGTTTCCTTTATTCTTGTTATACCTAAAACCTTAACAATTTCGTTTGGAAACACATTTTCTACGTCTTTTCTTACTTATTAATCTTTCTAAGGAAGAAATACGAGCAGACATCCATTTTTTGCAATATTATGAATTCCTTCAAAAACATCTAGTTGATATAGTTAATTCATTTAAATTATAAAATAGAAATAAAGAGACTATTGATGTGATTGAACATAATTTAACGATTACACGATATCTATTTAGATGTTTTATGCATGATTCCATAATTCATGTTTATTTTGAGACTCTTGCATGAAGAGAGAAGGTATTTAGAATGTATATTAAGTATTGCTTTGGTTGTGTGTGCATTAAGAGCAGGTAGTGAAAATAATTGAATACCAGATTTAAGTTGAGTGGCTTGGGTTTCAAATATGACCACGACACATTTCCCTGTGAAACTCAAATACTCAAACCCTGTAGAACGTGTTTCCTATCGCGACAGCTTAAATATGAACTAGAATCAAAAGGATATTTAAATAAACAAAAGTTTTCCAAGCGATCGAAAAATGAAGACAAGATTTTTGGTTGTTTTGCAGTCCTATTTACTAAATAAATGGCCATAATTTAATAACTTTTCAACTCAGCATAGTTATTCTATTTCATTCTCTAGACAACATTATAAATAACAAGTTCTCCAAATTTTGCAAGAATCGATCAATAATAACTTTTTGTGTACTAACATTTGAAGTGAGGAAATAATGCATAAATATTTATTTAGAGTAACAAATAGTTTGAAGTGCATCGTTTGCTTTCTCTTGCTTCTTACTGCTTGTGTAAACAATTTCGTTCTTCATTTTTCTTTAAAAATGTTCAAAATATTTCTAAAAGAGAAACCATTTAAACAGTTAAAAAACCTTTCAAAAATTATATTTGTTAAAAAAAAAATTTGTTTTCAATTTAAATTTTGACAGTGTTTTTGTCTTTTAACGGCCATTTCGGTTTCTTTCCATATATACTCCCGGTTTTTCCACATTTATTAAAATCTTAATATATATGCAAACTTAGAGAAAAGAAATCAAATATACTTTGGAAAGTCCAAGAGGTTTTTGATAAGATTCCTCGTTCATAAAGATCTTATCTATTTTGCTACTGACGAGTTTTATCGTCATCCAAATAATGTCGATTTATTTATAGTGACTGGATTAAGGCCTGGTTATTTTTTCCAATGACGAGATATCTCGTCCATCAAGATCTGGTCAGTCTTGCTATTGACGAAGCATCTCATCGAACCAGCCACCAGGAGGTCTAAATAATAAAAAGACTAATCAACTTAAAAGTTGAAGGCTATATAAATTTAACAGAGGAAATCTTAGTTTGAAACATTTTTAAAGTTTGGCGTTTTGTTTTAAATGTGATCGTAAAAGCATTTTTCTACATAATTCAATAACGTAACTTGAAATGGAAAGCATCTAAAATACTTACATATTTCATACTTAACAATGAAACAACATGTTATACATTAGAACCTTAAAGGAATCTGTAAATTTTCGGGAAGCCAGCCATTCCACTTGAGATTAATTTAAAGGCCTCTTTCTCGAAGAGTGAGATTTATGTGAAATGGCAGTTTCCCTCAGGAAATATATTGTGAGAGCGATTAAAGCTGTCTTCGTCTCTTAAATTGCTACTTTAATTATTGGAATTGCGGATTATAGTAAATTATTTTGAAAGCTAGGGGTGACCCTACTTACGTTCCCTCTGAGAAATGCATATTTAATTTTTGTTTGATCTTTATTAGGCTTAATAGTTGGGGCCTAATTTAAAACATCTTAGTGCAGATATTTCACTATTAATGTACCTCCTCCTAAAAAGAGACTTTTTGATATTAGTTTTTTTTATAATTATTTTATTATTGCACAATTGCTTTGATTGTGGTAGCACTGTACTCAGAAATCTCATGACTCACCTAGGGTTGATACAAAGGCTACTAGAATCGCAGCCCTTGTTTTGTGTGTGTGTGTGAGTGGAACAACCCTCTAGTAATACGATACCTAAAATGCAAGTTTATAACAACTTATATCATGTCAGCTATTTATAAATCGAATCAAATCTCAGGATCAGACACAACATTTATTTACAGACAGTAAACTAAAATGGTACACATCTCCGAACGGACAACAAAACAATTGCTCTCTCGCTTTACAAAAACACTTTCAAACGGGCACATGCGCAGAAGAGATCACGATCTTGCACCCTTGGAAACAGCTGATAAATAATTCCTGGTTCCGTTCGAGGAGGAGAGAAAAAAACATTTGTGTTCTGCTTAGTTATACAAGGTCACTTTAGAGGGAATGCGTTATTATAATGCCACTGTAGTAATAGTGTATTTCAATTTATTATACAAACGAAAAAGTTTATAGTTATTTCTGAAGCTCTTAATGTACATTCATCTTCATAAATACGGGGCTCTGAGGAATATTGTTTCTGTCCAATCCAATAAAGGAGAAGAAGTGACAGGGAGAGAAATATCATCAGGCACTGCACTTATGGCACGACCTGAGCAAACTGGAATGATCCAATGTGATCCTTTGGAACGGGAAAGGGCAATCTCCAAATTAGCGTCTCCCAAATTGGAACATAATTCTGAGACGGTATCTTTAGGTTTAATCTATGGGAACTAGAAAGAAGATTTTCTATTTTTTTTGTATAGATTTCATAGCATGTTACAGAATACAGGGCGGCCACAGGACGAAGATTTTCTAACATTTTTCAATCTTGGCAACTTTGGTATTTTTTGCAGCAAAATCGTCTAAAACATTTCTGTTTTCAAACTTTTAGCGACTTTTCGAAAGTTTTAATAACGTTTTATCATTGACAATTCTTTAAAATTTTTGCCGACTTAATTTTTTAATTTTGGCAACCATTTTTAAAATTTGGCAACTTTTTTAAACTTTTAGTAACTTTCATAAAATTTTGGCAACTTTTTTAAAATTTCGGCGATTATTTAATGAAATTTACCAAATGAAACAAAAGTGTAGACCTTTTTTGGACTAATAGAGAATGTGAAAAATAATTTTAGGATTATTCTTTAAATGAGAAAATTTTCCGAGATACGCCAATTTAGAAGTTTGGGTGCAAATCAATGGCAACCGTGAAAACATTCCATCAGAATTCGTAGTTCGTAAATTGTCACGAAAACCTTACTGAGAAAAATATTTAGCTTTTAATTTAAAAATTAAAATTTCTGGGCCATATCTTCAACGTCTGTTTCATACTTAATTGTTACAATGTGTGTTTTACGCGATTGATTTTGCATCCGAGCAACTGAAATCGCTACAAAAGCAGATTTGTTGAGGAGGCTTTTATTTTGCTACTGTTAAAAAAGTAAGCTAGTAATGCTATTCCTCAAGTTTTTGTATGTGATGTAGCCGCGGTTGCCCTGTTGGAAGAAAAACGGACTAGCAGTTCGAGGGGACGTTTTCTTGTGTATGGCATAGCTTGGCCAGACATGACTCATAAACCTAAAAAAAAAACCTCTTTACGAAAGTATTTCTCTTTTCTGAGTCATTACAATTTTCCGGTTTGTTCTTTTCTATTGCTTGATATTTTAGTCCTGTGTTAGGGTGGATTGGGCAAACATTACCCTTGTACCTCACAACCACTCTTCGAAACGTCACACAACCTTAAGCCATGCAAGACGATATAGTCTTCGAAGCGATTGAGGATTATGAGCTTAGTCGCTCTGATTAGGACATGACTGCTCTCAAAGAAACACTAATTACTAAAGCATAACACGATGCCCAGTGCTAATGGAATGAAGCTTAATGCTTATATGTAACATGTCAGATAAAGACGGTAGTTGACAGGTACAGTCAGAAAGATTTTCACAGCTGATGATGGAATATGAAAGCGATTATCAGTGTAAACAAACCTGACGGGAAGTTATGAACTCGCATCCGCTACCCAAATGCTCTTTTGACGGTGGTGGTCACGTAAGAGGTATCACGTCATTGGCAAAACTGGCTGGATGGTGATGAACGAAATATCGTCATTAGAAACAAAGAATTCCTCAGGAATTATATCGCCACAGAAAACACTACTGGTATCGACATTTAGCTTGCCACGAATACAGGGCCTCTTATTTCACCTCTTTGTCACCTCTTATTTCCTCACGTCCACGTAGTGTGGAATTTTGAAGAGTGATGTGCCATATCAGGTGTTGACCTCGGTTCAAAATGAAATCTTGTTCTCGGAACTTTACATTCGAGATTGATCTATGACCATCGACAATGTTGTATTGCTTCAGTGCGACGTAAATTCAACTACGTTCCTACCTTCTTGCTCTAATGGTTCGAATCCTGAAACTTGCTCTTTATTTCTCTGTTCTCTGTCATGAAAACTTTCCACTTGTGTGTATATCCATTACTTTATACTAGCCACTGCGTGTGTGTATATCCTTTATGTTGTACTAGCCACTGCGTGGCCAGAACGGTGTTGCCCGCGACAGTTCTTTTCGTGGGGTGAGGTGTGACCACTGCTCGCTGTCGTTCGCCAATCCCGGTGGTTGCAACGCATTCCTATTTAGTTTGATTCGCAAACCACCATAGATAATGCCGTAATGCAAATAAATAAATTAAAAAAATATTTTAAATTAACATTTAAAAATTGTGCTGGACTCATTAAATATTACTGGTACTGAAAACATTAAAAATATACTAACAGTAATTTTAAGAATGAGTTCCGTAGATTTTAAATCTGTTGAAATTTTCACTCTGTTTTTATCGATTGCGAAGATTGAAAACCTCAAGTAGTTTTTTCCCGTGACAACGTTGAAATCGCTAGCAAGAAAGTCGTATTAATCAACAACGTAAATCAAAACATGCTAGAATCGGAAAACATGGCATGGTTCCCAAGACGTCAGCGGTCAAAAATCGCTAAATTCGCGCCTCTCTTCAATGACGTCACATTCCGAAGAGAATAGAGGAAGATGAAAAAAAAACTAAATTAATTTTAAAATGTTCTAGATTAAGTTTTAAAATTAGGTTTGGACACGAAAATCGCAAAAAATTCGTACTACCTGTGTGCCAAATTTCATTATTGTAAGTGTCTTAGATTCGTCAGGACAGAACACACCGTATACACACAGATAAACACATCCTTTTATAATAGTAGAGATTGTGTTTAGTGCTACTTTGCCTAACATAGTCTTCTTACACCATAAAACAACAGTTCCAAATTTGGTTTTGAATGTTCAGATGTCTTAGTATCGTAAACAAATTTACTTTATGGATGGGTGTGTATTGGGTTCATTTTGATTGCAGCCTTTATGTTTACAATGTAAAATTTAGGATTGTCGCATGATTCTAATCTTTCGATGAAACCCTTTGCAATTCTTAGTTTGGGTAATGCTAATGGTAATTTTTAATTAACGTTGTACCAGAGCAACAAAACGCGTTATTCTTAATTTGGAATATTATTGAAGCAATGAAATTTTTGAAAAATGCAAGTAAAATTAAACTAGAAAATGTTCGTTTTAGTCTTTTGTTTCAAATGCTTATCTTACTGTCAGTATTCTATGTATCCCGATACCAAGAAATGAAACTAAATTTTTGTAAACAATCCACTGACAAAAGTTCTCCAAAAGCTTTGATTTAATCTTCTTTAGCTTTTGACACCTCCCTTCGAAAATATTTTTTGATCCCAAATAATTCACAGATGAAACCGACTGTAACCCGTAGCTTTACCTCCAGAAAAATTCCCTTTCACAAAATCTTATAGCAGGGTTTTCCAATCAACACTTTCTTTCTCTGACAAGACAAAACTGACAGTGCTTCTTTGTTCGTTTCCCGCCAAAGACAGTTGCTGCAGACGATATGAAAAGAATTCTTCTCTCCCCATCCCAATCTTCCTCTGCCCCGAGCTCGTGTGACGTCACGCAGAGGCCTCGAAAACCACCTGTTGAAAGAGCGGAATTATGTTATCGTCTGTCTTCGCACTTCTCTTTCATTTACGCATCTTTACGTTCTTTTCGAACGGAATAACGCTCGCGGAGGGGGTCGTAGTGGACAGATCGATCATTTCGTTTGTTCGATTTCTCTCCCCCTCTTCAGGTGTGGAGGAAGCGGGGGAAAAATAAGCTGCGCTGGTTGTTATTGGCGTTAACATTTGTCTTACCTCCGTTTGATCAATGGGAGAAGAATTTTTAGGACATTGCATTCTTTCTCGCAATGTACTTTGTGAAAAGTAAACTGGTGGGTTTCCTTTTTCTTTGTTGAAGCGTATTAAAATTTTCGTCGTGAATTTCACACAGTTTTAATCATTTTAAGATCTTTTGTTTTCTAAGGTTACTAATTACTTGTGTACAAAGTGGTTTCTATGAGATATCAACTAATCTGTCAAACTATAAAACTACAATCAAACTAAACTATAAAACTACAATCAAACTAAACTATAAAACTACTATTAAACTAAACTATAAAACTACTATCAAACTAAACTATAAAACTACAGTCAAACTAAACTATAAAACTACTATCAAACTAAAATCATACTAATTTTGATGACGAGGGCCAAAAGTCATAAATATGTTGCCATGTTTTAACAATGACGAGATCTAGATATGATAGTTTCTTTCTAATAACGAGGTACATCGTCCATCGAGATAAGTCTAATTTTGCTAATGATTATGTGACGGTTCTTTTTTTCGGTGGATTTCCTTATTCTCTGCCTTGTCGTCCCCCAAACATTAAAACAGGTCCATGAGCATATTTCGAATTTATTAACACCTTGACTATTTGCTGTGCAAATGATACATACAGGAACATTAAGTCTATCATACACGGTCGGGAAAATCCCAATCGATTTCCATCACAAAACCAACACGTCTGCTTTCTTCGCTGGCCTACATGCAGGTCCTTTTTTTTCTTCTCCAGGCGGGTTTCTTTCCCCATACAGGAGGGGGACCCAGTGGAGACAACTCTGTGTCCAACGGCTCTACCCAGATCTGGTGAGGCAACAGGGAACTTCACAGACTAGATACCACGTGGACAACACACGAGCCACCCCAAAATTCCGACCTCATGAACTCCTGTTTAACGTCGGGGGAACTTTAAAAATCTTTCTTGCACGTATCAGGTCTAGGTCAAATATATAAACCTCTTTTCTCGTGTTTGACTTTGCACTTGAACTTGTACCTATAAGACTTTAAGGGAGATGAAACTTGAATTTGAGAGGATCAGACGGTATTTTCGAGACTCAGATTTTGGAGCCACTCTCCCGACTCCTAGGTGTTCAATGTGACTTGCTATAACCACGACTTTTGAATTAATGTAAATATTTAACTCTGTAAATAATATTCAAATTACTGCAAACAAATAATGTTTAAATTTAACCAGTTGTGCGTCTAATTGTTAGATGACGTTACAGTGCCCTAAATCCACCAAGAAGGTGAACCATCCTTCTGGTCTTTTCTTGCTTCCAAAACTGCCTTGTAGAGGCCAGACTCTGATTCAGAAACCTGTACCAGTCGCCGATTTTGGCGAGGGAAAGTTGTCTTTCCTACTGAATCTCCATTCAACTAAGGAATAAAAGGGCAATTTTATCTCAACTAGGAATCTCGTCAGTACCAAAATTGACGAGATCTTAGATCAGATATTACGTAGAAACACTTGGTAGGTTTTAATCCTCTAAGTAGAGGAAAGCGGTAGCTCCGTTAAAAGAGCAACGGATTAGCAACCGGAGTATTGCGAGTTCGAATCCAACTTAAGACCCTCGTGTGCAAAGTAGGGATGCGACATCGATGTCAATGTTTACAAAACATCGATGTATTGGTGTCTATGTTTTTGTGACATCGATGTTTACTCTTGTCGATGTTTTATTTTTAAATGAAAAAAGTACCGTTATAAAAATTAAAAAATAACCAAGTGGTATTAATTTTTATAATTAGCAAATTGAACATACTTTTAGACCAAAGTGACCAAGAGTGAAGGGTCTGAAAAGTAGGGATGCGACATCGATGTGAATGTTTTATAAAAAACATCGATATATTGGAGCTGATGTCGCATCACTAGTTGCTAAACCAGTTTTAAGAAATGGGGAAAAAAGTTTAAATACACTGAATTTTAAAAACATCGATGTTCAAAAACATCAATCTTTTTGGGGCGATGTATTATCAACATCGATGTTTTAGTTTTGAACATCGAGGTTTTGCCGTCAATGTCGCATCCCTAGTGCAAAGGTGGCTGGTTTCCGATAAATCTGTCATGGCTTCAAACGTCCTCACCTTGACGCGATGTGAAGTTTGGAGAAGGTGCGCCAGCTCAGGTGTGACCTCGTCAATTGACCGAGGTGTTCTCGGATCTTTCCCTTCGAGGTTTGATCCCAGGCCGTCACCCTTAGACTTTTGCGTATCTCCTGTCCGGCGTTAAGTTAGATACCTTATTAATTAAGTGTTTTTATTTTAAAACTAAAATTTCTCTTGATGGGATCTCTGATGTCTGCTTTATACTTGATCGACACATTTCGTGTTTAAGCCGTTGTATTTTTCATCGTGGAATTGCTACTGCAGTAGGGTTTAAGAGGCTTTAAATGACATTTTGTCACCAGCCACCTGCTTCAGCTTTTATCAAATTTCAACAATTTTGTGCTGTTTCGTGATTCTAAATATATTAATTACTGTCATCCAATCGGTGGTTTCTTCTTGGGATGCGACATCGACAGGAAAAAATCGATTTTTTAAAACATCGATGTTTTTAAACTTTTTTCCCTATTTCTTAAAACTGGTTTAGCAACCTCAAATTTTAATGTTCGCCGGGGGGAAGGAATTTATTTTGTCATTTGCCATGTTTATTAATTCATAAGTAAGATTTTTTTAACTGTCGAAACAAAGTCAAAAAAATTAATAAGAACAACTAACAAATCTTTTATTTTTAAATTGAATAATTTAAAAGAAAATAATATTTACAACAATTTGACGTAGGTGCTACTTAACTATAAGTAGGTAGGCGCACAACAGTAATTATAGTTAATTATTAATTATTTTTCAACTTTTGGGAGAAAACAACAAAATTATTTTTTATTTACTGTAAATAATAAATATTGCTCCACATAAATATTTTATGCTTAATATTTGTTATTTACAGTTTGTAAAAAAGAAGTTTGATAACTTTCTCCCCCTTAAATCGAATTCATTTTTCATTAAATATTCCACCAAATAGGGAATAAAACTTTCTGATGGAACGGATGTCGCTATCACTGATAGTTACTTAGTTGCACGAGTTTTGTTTTAAATATTTACTATGGTACTTTTTTTTATTCAAAAATAAAACATCGATAATGTAAAAACATCGAAGTTAAACAAACGTCGGCTACAATAAATCGATGGTAAATAAATCAATATTTTTATAAAGGTGGGTCTGAAGTCAGGAAAAAAGTAGTCTTTGTTTTTTGCAGCGTTCTAAAATATGTGTACCAAATAGGTTGTGGATGGGTCATACGGTATAGATTTGTCTATAGCATATTCTATACTAGGAACTGATTGCCTAGCCCGGCGATGCCCGTGCCCGTGGTGTTTGGTTTTTATCTGGTGTAAAATTTTACGCGATTTCAAATCAATTGAAATTAGTTTTTAATCTATCCTTAACGAATCCTATTTTACGAAAAAAAGTACTTAACAATCCCAGTCAAACTGTTTTTTATTTCTTGGCTCTCCTTCGCTAAAATGAAAATATGTTTTTATTTTTATTTTGACGCGAAGGACAGAAAATATATGTTTCCTTTACTGAAATCCGTTTCGCAGGAAGTCAAAATGAATGAATCTCGAAACATACGATGGTCATTCGAATGTGTTCTCTCACAGGAGATGAAAAAAAACTTGGCATGGTTCCAAAGGCTGACGTCAAGGTGTAATTTGAGGGCAAAAAGTCTAAATTTCGATGTTTCTTCATTCCTCGGAACTACCACGTTTGAATGAGAATGGTGAAAAAAACTATTAAATTCATTTTAAAATGTTCTAGATTGCATTTTAAAATTCGACTTGGCACTAAAATTGAAAAAAATTCAGACTGCATGTGCTCCAAATCTCATTATTACTGTTAGTGCCATTGATTCGTCATGATTTCTCGGGCAAGAAACAAACAAGCAGACAAACACTTCCTTTTATAATAGTAGAGATACACACTCTCATATGTACACACCCACAACCTTTTATATATATATATATATATATATATATATATATATATATATATATATATATATATATATATATATATATATATATATACATATATATATATATATATATATATATATATATATATATATATATATATATATATATATATATATATATATATATATATATATATATATATATATACACACACACACAGAGGGAGAGAGAGATAGATAGATAATAGATAATAAAGTTTTTCAATTTATTACAAATGCCATGAACACTCTTGTCTAAGTAATTATTGAATTAACTGAATTATTAGATGATAAATTAAAGCTGTATAGAACTATAGAATAGTGGAAATCGGAAGTTATAACTATAGAGTATGAAACAAAAAAAGGACGAATTGTGTGTATGAAAAAAGAAATTCGACATTTCTTCTAGTTTTTGTATACACATCTTACATCATCTTTTTTATTCTTCCATCCATTTAATCGATCCACACAAAACGAAAACAACCTCTGAGTAGATCGGACTTTCGAAGATTTTTTGCTGTCTATTGCACGCACATTTAATAAGATACTTTTTTCAAAGATCTTTCGTAGGCTACATACCTTATAAATTACTTTTCTGCAAGCAACAAATAATCTTTTTGTTTTATGATATATTGAATTGAATTTGTCAATTAAAAAAAAATTGAAAAATTAAATCAATGTATCAGATTAAATTTTAAACGCATATCTAAGAAAGTTCAGTGGTACTAACTAGTAAATCACTACGTAGCCCTCACTGCTACCTCAAGTAACCAAAAGCAATTTGTTGCTACTGTTTTCAAACTAGGGGGGAATCAGGGGAATCATTTTAACTTAAGGGAATCATTTTAAATAAAATCGTCTCAAAAAGTTCCTATTTTAAGGTGGATTGGTATTTTAACTGGAGCAACACAGGGGTGTATTGACGGCGTTCCGAGACCTATTCCAAAGGGAAAGTCCGGAGGACACCACCACGTATTTTTAGATCACGTTCTAATGACGAGAGCTACACTTGACCTGTAACCCCACACTCCAAACTACCACATTACTCCAACGTGAGGACATTTAACGTATACCAGCCCCTTTGCACTCATCAATCTTTGGTTGGACACGACCTTGCAACCCTTCTGGTTGCTAGCGCTCCGACGGATATTTCCCCTTTGACAAACAGTAACTTTTGACAAATAGTAACGGATTATCAACCGGAGGGTTGATAATCCTTTACACTTCTAATCAAAACACTACTTGCTAATCCAACCAAAGACCGTCATGAATAAAGGAGGCTGATACACGTTAAATCTGCAAATGGCCTCAAATTTCCCCATGTTGGCGTGGAGACGTACGGAGAGTGGGGTGCCAGCTCAGGTGTTATTTCGTCATCTGACCGTGGTTAGAAATTTTGTGATCCCTCGGATCTTTCCCTTGAGGATTGATCCCGTCGCCAATAGCCCATTGTGATGCTCCAGTGCGACATTAATTAAAGTACAGATACCTTTTGATTTGTCATTAAATTCTAAGTAAAATCATCCGTTTGATATTGAGGATATCAATTTCAAATTCCAACGCATCATGTAGTGCTGTAGTGGCTATAGCCACTGCTATAGAAATTTACTTTCGATGCAGTAGTATATATAACAATGTAACACAATTCTACCATGAAGTACTTTTCTTCATGGTTGAATTGGGTGACATTTTAGACTTTAGAAATGAGAAGTACTTTGCTTCATTCAAAAAGTTGCACAGATTCAGCTTTGGAACCATGCCAAATTTTTTTCATCTCCGGGAAGAGAACACATTCGAATGACCTTCGTTTGTTTCGAGATTCATTCATTTTGATTTCCTGCGAAACGGATTCCAGTAAAGCAAAAGAAAGCCAAAGTTATTACTGGCGTTCTTAAGTGCTTTTTTCTATCTTAGCGATCGTAAAGGTAGAATAAAAATTGTAGCGGATTTGAAATTTTGCGGAAAATTTTTACGACGGATAAATACTTTATTCGTTTGATTTTCGTTTAATCTTTTATATTTTCGCATTATATTTTTGTAACGTCACGTGAACTTTCGATTTCCAAAAATAAATAGATGTCATTTTCTGCCCTTCGCGTTAAAATAAAAAATAAAAACAGATTTTCATTTTAGCGAAGCAGAGCAAAGAAATGAAAACATTTTGACTGGTATTGTTGATTTGTTTTTTTGTAAAATCGAAATCGTTAATGCTAGAATAAAAATTTCAACGAATTTGAAATCTGAGGAAAATTTTACACCAGATAAACATGAAACACAACGCCCACGAGAATTGCCGGGCTAGCCAAACAGTGGCTAGTAGTATTTTTTACAGTGTATCCCATTTCAAGCATGAAGTACTTTTTTGATAGACAAAGTTGCACTGTTTCATTCCGTCTTGCTAAAATCTGAATAAAAGCGCACCTAATGTCGAAACATGGCTTCGCTCACCCACGTCACGCGAATGAATAATGAATGGCGAAACGCATTTCTAATTCATAAACCCATTTTTTTATCCTTTCCCGTCGCTTTCGCGTCATTTTTACGTCACTGGCCGAGGGGATGAATGGGTGAACGCGGCAGATGCGCGCAGCTTGTAGGAAGACGGAACAAAAAACGCGAACCCGCACTGAAAGTGAGAACCTGTCAACACAAACAGCGGTGTGGGGAGATAAAAATATCTCCGCAGAACCTTTTACGAGTGAGTATTAGAGAATGCGGGGATTTATCGCGACACTGTCAATTTACTCGTCCTAAAGCACGTCAAATTTCCGGTTCAAAACCGCGCATGAAATTTGTTTTATATTGGTTTTTCGTGCGTGAAATTTGTCACATTTTTGCCGATCTGAAGTGGGCTCCAATTTGGTTTTCTTTGTAGTTCATATTTTTGTAGTTGATTCCCGAGTACCGTCTATATTTATAAAAAAAACTTTGATAATGTTCGTGGAATACAAATCTGGGTGCGTGCTCAGGTGTTGCCTCGTCATCTGACCGTGGTTCAAAATGATGTTGGGTTGTCCTCGGATCTCTCCCTTCTGGGATTCATCCACGTTGTGTTGCTGCAGAGTGTGATGTTAATTAAAATACCTGCCTTAAAAATATGAGTATTGTTTGCACGATAGTTACATTTAACAAGATATGTAGTTTTAATTTACGTCGTACTGGAGCAATGTAATCGGCTATAGTTCCGTTTCGGTTGTGTAGTATCTCGAGCGATCTAGTCCTACTTATTGTCGTCCTTGTTTGCAAGTACAGCAAACACTTTCCATCCTTAAATGAAACTTTATTGGACGTACAAATATACATCAAAAATGGTCATCGCAAGAAGCCTTTCTTGCTCCCACGCCGTGGTTCCCGCGTAACTCTCCTGCGTCTCCCCTTTCAGGATCACCCCCTTCTCCTCGTGGGCTAGCGCTTACTGTGCCCTTACAGGTAGGTAGGTATTGTAACTAACGTTTTACTGCAGGAAAACAAAAAGCTGCTGACGAAGATCGGGGACCAATCTCCCAAGGGAAAGATCCGACGACAACATCACATATTTTTGAACCACGGTCAAATTACTAGGCAATACCTAAGCTGGAACCGCAATCTTCAAACTTCCATACCACGCCAACGTGAGAACATTGAGGCCATGACGGATTCAACGAGCAACCCTCCGGTTGCTAATCTGATGCTCTTCAGACCCAGTTACCGCGGCCCAAAACCGTAAGAGAATAGAGGTAGGTAGTTAATTAGCGTCGCTCTGTTGCAACGCAACGGGCTATTACCAACAGACAGAACTACATCCGACGTTTCTTGTATCGCGAAGGATGAAATCCACGGACAAAGCTTCACAGTTTTGAAACATCTGAGCTGGCATCCCACTCTCCAAACTTCCACAACAGCCCAACGGAGCTACTTCCTGGGACTAACTGGAGTCATGTGGCGTTTTTGACACCACAGAATTACACTGGAGTTTGACTCAGCTGGAGGCCTTTAAAAGTTTTTTTATTACCACTTGAAGAATCGTTTTACGGCGGGAAATATATCTATAATACAATACCCTACAATAATAAACCGAACAGCAAGATATGAAGGTGTAAGGGAAAGAATACATGCTTTAAATAGCGGGATGGTCCCCTACGCGCTGCAATTACTCTAGTAACCCTGCTCGGTATATTTTCAACAAGGTTTTGATACATAGCTATATTGGTGTCCATTCCTGCAAGAATGTCGCCAGCTCAGCTGTAAATTTCGGACTGTGTTCACTGGTTCGAAATCGTCGCTCTCACTCGTCCCATTAATGTTCAGTGGAGTTTAGGTCGGGACTCAGAGCAGGCCAGGGAATACTTTTTACATCCATATCTCGATACCACTGCTGGACAGAGGCTGCAACATGCCACGGAGCTTTGTTCCTGGAAGTAACAGTCGTCCCTTCCATAAAATTGCCAGATCGTAGGAAGAGCCTGATGGTCCAAAATGTTCATGTAGTCGTTCAATTGACCAGGAACAACATGCAAAGGTCCCAGGCCATACCACGAAAAACACCCCAAATAAGTAGTCGGATTTTATGCAAATCCTCTGGCGTTCGGTCCATTATTGTAGGGTAGTGTGTGTACATTGCACAATTAGTGATGAAATGTTCATAAATAAATTGGAAATTTTGAACTGCAGTTCGTTTTTTTTTTTTGTCATTGGAGTTTAACTTCACCGTATAGCTGCTCGACGAGAGCTCTTCCGTCCGCCACTTCCCCTAGTGACTTCATTCTCTCCTCGACCAGTTTTCTCCGAGGAAGTCCGTCTCGATTATGATGTTTTTCAATGACACCTGCTACATTAAGGGGTTTGAACTCACGAATGTGAGCCCTTTCCTGGGATCTCAAAAAGTTAAAAAATGTTGTTCCTGGTGTTCCTGTGACAAGAAAGTGCAAGAAGTATTATTACATGCCGACAGATTTAATGTCTTTATGGCCTGAGGTAGAACAGTACCCACACATGTTCGTTTTGTGTGGCCGTCTGGTCCCCTCTCGTGCAAGGTACTCGATGTTGCAGGTGTTGAAATCTTTTTTTTCCTGACGTCACAATGTAAACAAACAACTCATGATCGCATTCCTGGCAGCATGCAAGTCGTCAATAAAAGACACTCGCCACAAAAGAAAAACGCCCATTTACTGTACGAAAACAAAAAGAGCGAAAACGTTTATCGCGCAGGCTATTGTCGCATTAGCAGTGACAAATTCCTCTTATTTATGACGCAAAAGACGGGGAAGGAAAAAAGTAGGAAAGCGTATTGCTTGCAATCAGTGTGAAAATGCGCATCGTAAATTTCACACCCTTGGGGAAAAGAAAAACAAACGCTTGTCTCCGGGATAATACGCTTTATGTGCTTTCGCTTTTGTAGGATGCTTTCGCAGCCGGAAGTACCTTTCAGAACGTTTTGAGTACCTAATGCGCATGTCAAAGCAGGAGCTTTACAACTTGGGATTTGGGATCGGTGACAGTGACTGATATAAGTTCCGTTCTAAGGTTCTAATGACCGTTCTGAGGTTCTTTCTGCGTTTTAAAGTTGACTTGGGCGAAGCTATTCGTGTTAGGTGTGGATAGGTAGGCATTTAAATTAACGTCGCACTGGAACAACACAACAGGCTGTTGGCAACGGTCTGGGATCCATCCCGAATGGGACAGATCGAAGGAGGATACACGTAATTTTAAACCAAGATCAGATGACGAGGTAACAACTGAGCTGGCACCCCACTCTCCAACACCACGCCACTGTGAGGACTTGTAAGGTAATAATTGGTAATGTTTTTAATTAATGTCGTACTAGAAGAACATAACGGGCTATTGACGACGGTCCGGGATCAATCCACTAAGGGAAAGAGCCGAGGACAACACTTCGTAACATTGATCCACGCTCAGATAACGAGGCAACACCTCAGCTGGTAACCCACTCTCCAAACTACCCCCCAACGTGAGGTCTTTCAGCCACAACGGATTTAACGTATACCAGCCGCCTCCGCAGCATACGCTTACAAACATCCCTGCACTGTCTCAGATTCGATTCGGAAACTTTCCGATCTAAGGGCTAACACTTTAACCACCAGACCGGTTGGTCCTCTTGTAGCCGGAATGAAGTATTACCTTACCAAGTTTATTCTGTAAATTCAAATTTCCCATGAAGCATCATAGGGCATTTCGTAAGTACCCAAAGATTTGCTTAGTAAACAGTGGTATTGTCCGATAATTCGTAATTTGTGTTTAACGTCGTACTTGAGCAACACAAGGGGCTATTGACAACGGTCCGGGATCAGTCCCTTAAGGGAAAGATCCGAGGACAACACCTCGTAATTTTGAACCACGGTCAGATGACGAGGCTACACCTGAGCTGGCATCCTACTCTCCAAACTTCTACACCAACCCAATGTGAGGACTTTCGGCCACGACAGATTTAAGGTATATCAGTCGCCCCTACACCATACGCTTACAAACATCCATGCCCGGACCCGGATTGGGACCAGGAACTTTCCGATATATAGGTTAACATCTCAACCACTATGCCGGTTGGTCGGCGTGGTATTGTCCGAGATACGACATCAAAATGCTTTAAAAAGTTAGAAATTATAAACAATTTAACACAACTTGATCTTATTGTAGTTTTACTAATTTTATATGGTACTGGGGTTTCTAGGCTGTTAACACATCTTCGTCGGTATTGATCTCGGTCCGGGTCTTATAGACTTTTTTTTTCTCCAGTGCGACGGTAAATAAATATTTTTAACCTACCCTAGTTTTTGGAGTCTTATAGCAGTCATAAAATATTTCCAAGGAAGTTTGCTTTGGCTTATGCAAAAAATATTTTGTCTGGGATTATAGAGTAAAAAAAATCATTCTTTCATGCTTGTAATCCAGAAATAGTTGGACCTTTGTATTCGATGTTGCATTTTGAAATAGAATGGGGGAGGGGTATTATTTATTTATCAACATAAGAAGTATTAGACAGTACGAAATCCACTGTAAAAAACAACAGCAGTCAAGTTGAAAGTCCAAAGTTTCGGTATTTCTTTTAAGCTAGATTTAGTCAATATATGTGCATATATTTGCGATGTTTCAAACAGATTGGATTCCTACTGGTTATCAATCTATTGATGAGCAATAATAAAAATACACATTTATATAAATATACTAGCCACTGCGTGGCCAGCACGGCGTTACCCGTGACAGTTCTTTCCGTGGGGTCAGGTGTGGCCACTGCTCGCTAAACCCCGGTGATTGCTACACATTCCCATTTGAAATTGCATCGCAAACCAAATGAAAATTCGTAGCCTATTGGAATAAATTCCCTGCAAATTCCATTTTGGTTTGTTTCGCAAAACAAATTATGAATATTGTGAACTATGGTTTGCTTCGCAAATTAGATAACAGCCACAATGGAGTTGCCTTTGGTGTTGGTTTTCTTCGAAAACAACATAGTAATTCGGCATGACGTCACAATCTCTTGCGAAAATATGAATATTTAATTAAATAATTTTTATTAAAAGAAAATCAAACGCATAAGGTATCTATCTGGTGTCAAATTCTCCGTAGATATCAAATCCGTTGAAATTTTCAATCTATATTTAACGATCCCGATTTTACAAAAAAAGATCTAAACAATGCCAGCCAAAATGTTTTTTCTTTGCTTTCTTTTGCTGAAATAGTAAGAGGGCAGCAGGAAATGTAATCTGATTATTATTTGAACACGAAGTTTGATTATTTGAACCCGAACACAATCTCTTGCGAAAAATATAAAAGATAGTCAGTTAAAATTTATTTAAATAAAATCTTATTCTTAGGTATTGATTTACTGTGAAATTTTCCGCTGATTTCAAATACGTTGAAATTTTTATTCTATCTTTAACGGATTAGGTGATAGAAGAAAAAAACTACATAACTCTAGTTAAAAGTTTTTCTTTTTTTATCGTCTGCTGGAAAGTTATTCCTCCGCGCAAAATGAAAACGGAAACGAAAATAATAAATTTAGAATCTGTGATTTTCTATGCTGTTGCATTTAATAACAATAAAATTTCATTAAATTCATTTTAAAATGTTCCAGACTGAATTTTAAAATTCGCCGCGATCCACAAATTGCGCTTACCAACCGGTATAGTGGTTAAGGTGTTAGCCTCTAGATCTGAAGGTTCCTGGTTCGAATCCGGGTCCGGGCATGGATGTTTGTAAACGTATGGTGTAGAGGCGGCTGGTGCACCTTAAATCTGTCGTGGCCGAAAGTCCTCACGTTGGGTTGGCGTGGAAGTTTGGAGAGTGGGGTGCCAGCTCAGGTGTTGCTTCGTCATCTGACCGTGGTTCAAAATTACGAGGTGTTGTCCTCGGATCTTTCCCTTAAGGGACTGATCCCGGACCGTCGTCAATAGCCCGTTGTGTTGCTCTAGTACGACGTTAACTAAAAATTACCAATTACCAATTACCACAAATTGCAAAAACTTTGGACTAACTGTGTGCCGTATCCCATTACTGTAAGTGCCATAGATTCGTCAGGACTTTGCGTGCATAAAACTAAAAGACAGACAAACACTTTCTTTTATAATATTAGAGAGGAATCTCAGAAGTTTTTATAATTTCTAAACTAAAGGTTGCTCATTAATTCGAGAGAATGAACTGAAAATTCTAATTGGGAAAACTTCGAATGAAATTCTTGAGACACGGCAACATTACACTATTCTATGTTTTATGAGGGTAGTAATGCATATATGCGAAGAAAATGTGGGTATGGTAATTCTAGGGTTCTCCCACAAGCACGAGTTTCGAATTCAATTTTTCAAAAAATTCACGAGGTATTCCCCACTCGAAACAATCTCAGATTGGTTCTATAATGCATTTATCTTTTGTATTACCGTATTTAGATTTTGACGCTTATAAAAGAAATGAATTTAGAATTTACTTTGCAAGTGCCTTAGAGTTGTGGACTTGATTGAATTCGTCTTTCTTAATATTTATATTCTTTGCCGTGGGGAGCATAACCCGGTTCAGGAAATTCTAGACAAAAAACGTTTGGGTTGTGTTTTTAATATTGTTAGAAGAAACTCTTTTTAGGTCCATATTAATGCCACTTTTTATGTGTCTGGTTTTCGTTAATTTGTAGTTTTATAGCCTTTGTCAGGCAATTTTGCCTTAAGCTGCGCGGGAGTATGGAGATTATTCTATGCGACTAGTTTTGAAATTGTAAAAAGAAAATATGACAGCACATACTACGACACACATAACTATCAATACAATTTTAACGAATGTATTTCTACACCGACGAGCCAAAACATTTTGACCATCCCCACATTTTTCAATGAACTCGTCTGCATGTCGTGGAGGGCACGTGATTAAGTGAGAATTGTATTTAACTGTTGCTAGAAAAGGTAAGTAATCATTCTTGCACTTGCGTTTGCGAGTGATGGGAAAGGCTGCTTATCTAATCGCATTTTATAGAGGGCAGATTGTAATGGCCCGAAGACTAGGAACGAGTATCACCGAAACTGCACGACTGGCAAGTTGTTCACGATCTGCCTTTAAATGTATTCATGCAAAGTGGATAAATGACGGTGACACCAGCAGCAGACGTCAAGGTGTTGGTTGTCCACGCATCATC